>JBAPLH010000397.1:0-137624 GCA_037897445.1 Ceriops zippeliana | reverse complement strand
ATCCGTCAGTCAAAAGAGTCATTCATCATCATTTGCATTTTGTACAAATGTGAACTGGTTTAATTCTTAAATCACGAGATATTCTAATCGCCTCATGTGAATTAGGCTCCTTTTATTGTTACCAGGACTTTTTTCATGCAATCACCTTGAAATTAAATTTTGCTTCATCCTTCATGACTATATTTGTTATGAAAAAAATGCCCATGGACCATCTATAGCATCAATTCATTCAATTTAACAACCAATGGAGTCCTTGATGTTGAAATTCATTTTTTATTGATATTAATTGTTCAATTCAAAATTAGAGAGTGCCTCAATGGATTTCACATTAGCAATGCTCCTCTTTTCACTCCAAACACACTTTTTGACACATTGATCATAAAATTAACACATGTAGCTAAACAACCTATTATATTGATTGAATCAAACAAGTATAAAACCTTTAAAACTCTAAATCCATTTAAATCTGTCAGTCAAAGGAGTCATTCATCATGATTTGCATTTTGTACAAATGTGAACTGGTTTAATTCTTAAATCACGAGACATTCTAATCGCCTCATGTGAATTAGGCTCCTCTTAATGTTACCAAGACTTTTTTCATGCAATAACCTTGAAATGAAATTTTGCTTCATCCTTAATGACTACATTCGTTATGAAAAAATGCCCATGGATGATCGATAACATGAATTCATTCAATTTAACAACCAATGGAGTCCTTGATCTTGAAATTCATTTCTTATTGATATTAATTGTGGAATCAAAAATGAAAGACAGCCTCCCATCATTTCTCATTAGCAATGCTCCTCTTTTGACTCCAAACACACTTTTTGACACATTGATCATGAAAGTAACACATGTGGCTAAACAACCTAGTATATTGATTGAATCAAACAAGTATAAACACCATTACAACTCTCAATCTATTTAAATCCGTCAATCAAGGGAGTCATTCATCATGGTTTGCATTCCGTACAAATGTGAACTGGTTTAATGCTTAAATCACGAGACATTCTAATCCCCTCATGCGAATTAAGTTCCTCTTATTTTTACCAGGAATTTTTTATGCAATAACCTTGGAATTAAATTTTGCTTCATCCGTAAGGACTATATTCGTTACGAAAGAAATGCGCATGGACCATCTATAACATGAATTCATTCAATTTAACAACCAATGGAGTCTTTGATCTTGAAATTCTTTTCTTATTGATATTAATTGTGCAATTGAAAAGTAGAGATAGCCTCTCATCAATTGTCCTCTTTTGACTCCAAACACACTTTTTGACACATTAATCATAAAATTAACACATGTAGCTAAATAACCTATTATATTGATTGAATCAATCAAGTATAAAAACCATTAAAACTCTAGATCCATTTAAATCCGTCAGTCAAAGGAGTCATTCATCATGGTTTGCATTCTATACAAATGTGTACTGATTTAATTCTTAAATCACGAGACATTCTAATCGCCTCATGTGAATTGGGCTCCCCTTATTGTTAACAGGACTTTTTTCATGCAATAACCTTCAAATTAAATTTTGCTTCATCCTTAATGACTATATTCATTATGAAAAAAAAGCCCATGGACCATCTATAACATGAATTCATTCAATTTAACAACCAATGGAGTCCTTCATGTTGAAATTCATTTTTATTGATATTAATTGTTCAATTCAAAATTAGAGAGTGCCTCAATTGATTTCACATTAGCAATGCTCCTCTTTTCACTCCAAACACACTTTTTGACACATTGATCATAAAATTAACACATGTAGCTAAACAACCTATTATATTGATTGAATCAAACAAGTATAAAAACCATTAAAACTCTAAAACCATTTAAATCCGTCAGTCAAAGGAGTCATTCATCATGGTTTGCATTGTGTACAAATGTGAACTGATTTAATTCTTAAATCACGAGACTTTCTAATCGCCTCATGTGAATTAGGCTCCTCATATTGTTACCAGGACTTTTTTCATGCAATAACCTTCAAATTAAATTTTGCTTCATCCTTAATGACTATATTCATTATGAAAAAAATGCCCATGGACCATCTATAACATGAATTCATTCAATTTAACAACCAATGGAGTCCTTGATGTTGAAATTCTTTTTTATTGATATTAATTGTTCAATTCAAAATTAGAGAGTGCCTTAATTGATTTCACATTAGCAACGATCCTCTTTTGACTCCAAACACACTTTTTGACACATTGATCATAAAATTAACACATGTAGCTAAACAACCTATTATATTGATTGAATCAAACAAGTATAAAAACCATTAAAACTCTAAAACCATTTAAATCCGTCAGTTAAAGGATTCATTCATCATGATTTGCATTCTGTACAAATGTGAACTGTTTTAATTCTTAAATCACCAGTCATTCTAATCGCCTCATGTGAATTAGACTCCTCTTATTGTTACGAGGACTTTTTTCATGCAATAACCTTGAAATGAAATTTTGCTCCATCCTTAATGACTACATTTGTTATGAAAAAGTGCCCATGGACGATCTATAACATGAATTCATTCAATTTAACAACCAATGGAGTCCTTGATCTTGAAATTCTTTTCCTATTGATATTAATTGTTCAATTCAAAATTAGAGAGTGCCTCAATTCATTTCACATTAGCAATGCTCCTCTTTTGACTCCAAACACACTTTTTGACACATTGATCATAAAATTAACACATGTAGCTAAACAACCTATTATATTGATTGAATCAAACAAGTATAAAAACCATTAAAACTCTCAAACCATTTAAATCCGTCAGTCAAAGGAGTCATTCATCATGGTTTGCATTGTGTACAAATGTGAACTGATTTAATTCTTAAATCACGAGACTTTCTAATCACCTCATGTGAATTCGGCTCCTCTTATTGTTACCAGGACTTTTTTCATGCAATAACCTTCAAATTAAATATTGCTTCATCCTTAATGACTACATTTGTTATGAAAAAAATGCCCATGGACCATCTATAATATGAATTCATTCAATTTAACAACCAATGGAGTCCTTGATGTTGAAATTCATTTTTTATTGATATTAATTGTTCAATTGAAAATTAGAGAGTGCCTCAAATGATTTCACATTAGCAATGCTCCTCTTTTGACTCCAAACACACTTTTTGACACTTTGATCATAAAATTAACACATGTAGCTAAACAACCTATTATATTGATTGAATCAAACAAGTAAAAAAACCATTAAAACACTAAATTCATTTAAATCCGTCAGTCAAAGGAGTCATCATCATGGTTTGCATTGTGTGCAAATGTGAACTGATTTAATTCTTAAATCACGAGACATTCTAATCTCCTCATGTGAATTAGGCACCTCTTATTGTTGCCAGGACTTTTTTCATGCAATAACCTTGAAATTAAATTTTGCTTCATCCTTAATGACTATATTCGTTATGAAAAGAATGCCCATGGACCATCTACAACATGAATTCATTCAATTTAACAATCAATGGAGTCCTTGATGTTGAAATTCATTTTTTATTGATATTAATTGTTCAATTCAAAATTAGAGAGTGCCTCAATTGATTTCACATTAGCAATGCTCCTCTTTTCAATCTAAACACACTTTTTGACACATTGATCATAAAATTAACACATGTAGCTAAACAACCTCTCATATTGATTGAATGAATCAAGTATAAAAACCTTTACAACCCTAAATCCATTTAAATCCGTCAGTCAAAGGAGTCAATCATCATGATTTGCATTCTGTACAAATGTGAACTGGTTTAATTCTTAAATCACGAGACATTCTAATCGCATCATGTGAATTAGGCTCCTCCTATTATTACCAGGACTTTTTTCATGCAATAACCTTGAAATGAAATTTTGCTTCGTCCTTAATGACTACATTCGTTATGAAAAAATGCCCATCGATGATCTATAACATGAATTCATTCAATTTAACAACCAATGGAGTCCTTGATCTTTAAATTCATTTCTTATTGATATTAATTGTGGAATTAAAAATGAAAGACAGCCTCCCATCATTTCTCATTAGCAAAGCTCCTCTTTTCACTCAAAACACACTTTTTGACAAATTGATCATGAAAGTAACACATGTGGCTAAACAACCTAGTATATTGATTGAATCAAACAAGTATAAACACCATTACAACTCTAAATCTATTTAAATCCGTCAATCAAAGGAGTCATTCATCATGGTTTGCATTCCGTACAAATGTGAACTCGTTTGATGCTTAAATCACGAGACATTCTAATCACCTCATGTGAATTAGGTTCCTCTTATTTTTACCAGGAATTTTTTATGCAATAACCTTGAAATTAAATTTTGCTTCATCCTTAATGACTATATTCGTTAGGAAAAAAATGCCCATGGACCATCTATAAGATGAATTCATTCAATTTAACAACCAATGGAGTCCTTGATGTTGAAATTCATTTTTTATTGATATTAATTGTTCAATTGAAAATTAGAGAGTGCCTCAAATGATTTCACATTAGCAATGCTCCTCTTTTGACTCCAAACACACTTTTTGACACATTGATCATAAAATTAACACATGTAGCTAAACAACCTATTATATTGATTCAATCAAACAAGTAGAAAAACCATTAAAACACTAAATCCATTTAAATCCGTCAGTCAAAGGAGTCATCATCATGGTTTGCATTGTGTACAAATGTGAACTGATTTAATTCTTAAATCACGAGACATTCTAATCTCCTCATGTGAATTAGGCTCCTCTTATTGTTACCAGGACTTTTTTCATGCAATAACCTTGAAATTAAATTTTGCTTCATCCTTAATGACTATATTCGTTATGAAAAAAATGCCCATGGACCATCTTTAATATGAATTCAATCAAAGGAGTCATTAATCATGGTTTGCATTCCGTACAAATGTGAACTCGTTTGATGCTTAAATCACGAGACATTCTAATCACCTCATGTGAATTAGGTTCCTCTTATTTTTACCAGGAATGTTTTATGTAATAACCTTGAAATTAAATTTTGCTTCATCCTTAATGATTATATTCGTTATGAAAAAAATGCCCATGGACCATCAATAATATGAATTCATTCAATTTAACAACCAATGGAGTCCTTCATGTTGAAATTCATTTTTATTGATATTAATTGTTCAATTCAAAATTAGAGAGTGCCTCAATTTATTTCATATTAGCAATGCTCCTCTTTTGACTCCAAACGCACTTTTTGACAAATTGATCATAAAATTAACACATGTAGCTAAACAACCTATTATATTGATTGAATCAGACAAGTATAAAAACCTTTACAACTCTAAATCCATTTAAATCCGTCAGTCAAAGGAGTCATTCGTCATGATTTGCATTCTGTACAAATATGAACTAGTTTAATTCTTAAATCATGAGATATGCTAATCGCCTCATGTGAATTAGGCTCCTCTTATTGTTACCAGGACTTTTTTCATGCAATAACCGTGAAATGAAATTTTGCTTCATCCTTAATGACTCTATTCGTTATGAAAAAATGCCAATGGACAATCTATAACATGAATTCATTCAATTTAACAACCAATGGAGTCCTTTATCTTGAAATTCATTTCTTATTGATATTAATTGTGGAATTAAAAATTAAAGACAGCCTCCCATCATTTCTCATTAGCAATGCTCCTCTTTTGACTCCGAAGACACTTTTTGACACATTGATCATGAAAGTAACACATGTGGCTAAACAACCTAGTATATTGATTGAATCAAACAAGTATAAACACCATTACAGCTCTCAATCTATTTAAATCTGTCAATCAAGGGAGTCATTCATTATGGTTTGCATTCCGTACAAATGTAAACCGGTTTAATTCTTAAATCACGAGACATTCTAATCACCTCATGTGAATTAGGCTCCTCTTATTGTTACTAGGACTTTTTTCATGCAATAACCTTGAAATTAAATTTTGCTTCATCCTTATGGCGTATATTCTTTATGAAAAAAATGCCCATGGACCATCTATAACATGAATTCATTTAATTTAAAAACCAATGGAGTCCTTGATGTTGAAATTCATTTTTTATTGATATTAATTGCTCAATTCAAAATTAGAGAGTGTCTCAAATGATTTCACATTAGCAATGCTCATCCTTTCACTCCAAACACACTTTTTGACACATTGATCATAAAATTAACACATGTAGCTATACAACCTATTATATTGATTGAATCAAACAAGTATAAAAACCATTAAAACTCTAAATCCATCTAAATCCGTCAGTCAAAGGAGTCATTCATCATGGTTTGCATTCTGTGCAAATGTGAACTGATTTAATTCTTAAATCACGAGACATTCTAATCTCCTCATGTGAATTAGGCTCCTCTTATTGTTACCAGGACTTTTTTCATGCAATAACCTTGAAAATAAATTTTGCTTCATTTTTAATGACTATATTCATTATGAAAAAAATGCCCATGGACCATCTATAACATGAATTCATTCAATTTAACAACCAATAGAGTCCTTGATCTTGAAATTCATTTCTTATTGATATTAATTGTGGAATTGAAAAGTAGAGACAGCCTCTCATCATTTCTCATTAGCAATTGTCCTCTTTTGACTCCAAACACACTTTTTGACACATTGATCATAAAATTAACACATGTAGCTAAATAACCTATTATATTGATTGAATCACACAAGTATAAAAACCATTAAAACTCTAGATCCATATAAATCCGTCAGTCAAACGAGTCATTCATCATGGTTTGCATTCTATACAAATGTGAACTGATTTAATTCTTAAATCACGAGACGTTCTAATCGCCTCATGTGAATTAGGGTCCCCATATTGTTACCAGGACTTTTTTCGTGCAATAACCTTGAAATTAAATTTTGCTTCATCCTTAATGACTATATTCGATATGAAAAAAATGCCCATGGACCATCTATAACATGAATTCATTCAATTTAACAACCAATGGAGTCCTTGATCTTGAAATTCATTTCCTATTGATATTAATTGTGGAATTGAAAATTAGAGACAGCCTCTCATCATTTCTCATTAGCAATTGTCCTGTTTTTACTCCAAACACACTTTTTGACACATTGATCATGAAATTAGCACATGTGGCTAAACAACCTAGTATATTGATTAAATCACTCAAGTATAAACACCATTACAGCTCCCAATCTATTTACATTCGTCAATCAAGGGAGTCATTCATTATGGTTTGTATTCCGTACAAATGTGAACTAGTTTAATTCTTAAATAATGAGACATTCTAATCACCTCATGTGAATTAGGCTCCACTTATTGTTACTAGGACTCTTTTCATGCAATCACCTTGAAATTAAATTTTGCTTCATCCTTAATGACTATATTCTGTACGAAAAAAATGCGCATGGACCATCTATAACATGAATTCATTCAATTTCACAACCAATGGAGTCCTTGATTTTGAAATTCATTTTTTATTGATATTAATTGTTCAATTCAAAATTAGAGAGTGCCTTAAATGATTTCACATTAGCAATGCTCCTCTTTTGACTCCAAACACACTTTTTGACACATTGATCATAAAATTAACACATGTAGCTAAACAACCTATTATATTGAGTGAATCAAACAAGTATAAAAACCATTAAAACTCTAAATCCATTTATATCCGTTAGTCAAAGGAGTCATTCATCATGGTTTGCATTCTGTAAACTGTGAACTGATTTAATTCTTAAATCACAGGACATTCTAATTGCCTCATGTGAATTAGGCTCCTCTTATTGTTACCAGGACTTTTTTCATGCAATAACCTTGAAATTAAATTTTGCTTCATCCTTAATGACTATATTCGTTATGAAAAAAATGCCCATGGACCATCTATAACATGAATTCATTCAATTTAACAACCAATGGAGTCCTTCATGTTGAAATTCATTTTTTATTGATATTAATTGTTGAATTCAAAATTAGAGAGTGCCTCAATTGATTTCACATTAGCAATGCTCTTCTTTTGACTCCAAACACACTTTTTGACATATTGATCATAAAATTAACACATGTAGCTAAACAACCTATTATATTGATTGAATCAAACAAGTATAAAAACCTTTAAAACTCTAAATCCATTTAAATCCGTCAGTCAAAGGAGTCATTCATCACGGTTTGCATTCTGTACAAATGTGAACTGGTTTAATTCTTATATCACAAGACATTCTAATCGCCTCATGTGAATTAGACTCCTCGTATTGTTACCAGGACTTTTTTCATGCAATAACCTTGAATTGAAATTTTGCTTCATCCTTAATGACTATATTCGTTATGAAAAAAATGCCCATGGACGATCTATAACATGAATTCATTCAATTTAACAACCAATGGAGTCCTTGATCTTGAAATTCATTTCTTATTGATATTAATTGTGGAATTAAAAATTAAAGACAGCCTCCCATCATTTCTCATTAGCAATGCTCCTCTTTTGACTCCAAACACACTTTTTGACACATTGATCATGAAAGTAACACATGTGGCTAAACAACCTAGTATATTGATTGAATCAAACAAGTATAAACACCATTACAACTCTCAATCTATTTAAATCCATCAATCAAGGGAGTCATTCATTATGGTTTGTATTTCGTACAAATGTGAACTGGTTTAATTCTTAAATCACGAGATATTCTAATCACTTCATGTGAATTAGGCTCCTCTTATTGTTACTAGGAATGTTTTCATGCAATAACCTTGAAATGAAATTTTGCTTCATCCTTAATGACTATATTCCTTATGAAAAAAATGCTCATGGACCATCTATAACATTTAATCATTCAATTTAACAACCAATGGAGTCCTTGATCTTGAAATTCATTTCTTATTGATATCAATTGTGGAATTGAAAATTAGAGACAGCCTCTCATCATTTCTCATTAGCAATTGTCCTGTTTTGACTCCAAACACACTTTTTCACACATTGATCATGAAATTAGCACATGTGACTAAACAACGTAGTATATTGATGAAATCAATCAAGTATAAACAACATTACAACTCAAAATTTATTTAAATCCATGAATCAAAGGAGTCATTCATCATGGTTTCCATTTCGTACAAATGTGAACTGGTTTAATTCTTAAATCACGAGACATTATACTCAACTCATGTCAATTAGGCTCCTCTTATTGTTACCAGGACTTTTTTCATGTAATAACCTTGAATTTAAATTTTCCTTCATCCTTAATGACTATATTCGTTATGAAAAAAATGCCAATGGACCATCTATAACATGAATTCATTCAATTTAACAACCAATGGAGTCCTTGATCTTGAAATTCATTTGCTATTGATATTAATTGTGGAATTAAAAATTAGAGACAGCGTCCCATCATTTCTCATTAGCAATGCACCTCTTTTGACTCCAAACACACTTTGTGACACATAGATCATGAATTAACACTGTGGCTAAACAACCTAGTATATTGATTGAATCAAACAAGTATAAACACCATTACAACTCCTAATCTATTTAAATCCGTCAATCAAGGGAGTCATTCATTATGGTTTGTATACCGTACAAAAGTGAACTGGTTTAATTCTTAAATCACGAGACATTATAATCACCTCATGTCAATTAGGCTCCTCTTATTGTTACCAGGACTTTTTTCATGTAATAACCTTGAATTTAAATTTTTCTTTATCCTTAATGACTATATTCGTTATGAAAAAAATGCCCATTGACCATCTATAACATGAATTCATTCAATTTAACAACCAATGGAGTCCTTGATCGTGAAATTCATTTCTTATTGATATTAAATGTGGAATTAAAAATTAGAGACGGCCTCCCATCATTTCTCATTAGCAATGCTCCTCTTTTGACTCCAAACACACTTTTTGACACATTGATCATGAAATTAATACATGTGGCAAAACAACCTAGTATATTGATTGAATCAAACAAGTATAAACACCATTACAGCTCCCAATCTATTTAAATCCGTCAATCAAGGGAGTCATTCATTATGGTTTGTATTCCGTACAAATGTGAACTGGTTTAATTCTTAAGTCACGAGACATTCTAATCACCTCATGTGAATTAGGCTCCTCTTATTGTTACTAGGACTTTTTTCATGCAATAACCTTGAAATTAAATTTTGCTTCATCCTTAATGACTATATTCTTTATGAAAAAAATGCCCATGGACCATCTATATCATGAATTCATTCAATTTAACAACCAATGTAGTGCTTGATGTTGAAATTCATATTTTATTGATATTAATTATTCAATTCAAAATTAGAGAGTGCCTCAAATGATTTCACATGAGCAATGCTCCTCTTTTGACTCCAAACACACTTTTTGACACATTGATCATAAAATTAGCACATGTAGCTAAACAACCTCTTATATTGATTGAATCAAACAAGTATAAAAACCATAAAAACTCTAAATCCATTTAAATCCATCAGGCAAAGGAGTCATTCATCATGGTTTGCATTCTGTACAAATATGAACTGATTTAATTCTTAAATCACGAGACATTCTAATCGCCTCATGTGAATTAGGCTCCTCTTATTGTTACCAGGACTTTTTTCATGCAATAACCTTGAAATTAAATTTTGCTTCATCCTTAATGACTATATTCGTGATGAAAAAAATGCCCATGGACCATCTATAACATGAATTCATTCAATTTAACAACCAATGGAGTCCTTGATGTTGAAATTCATTTTTTATTGATTTTAATTGTTCAATTCAAAATTAGAGAGTGCCTCAAATGATTTCACATTAGCAATGCTCTCCTTTTGACTCCAAACACACTTTTTGACACATTGATCATAAAATTAACACATGTAGCTAAACAACCTATTATATTGATTTAATCAAACAAGTATAAAAAATCATTAAAACTCTAGATCCATTTAAATCCGTCAGTCAAAGGAGTCATTCATCATGGTTTGCATTCTGCACAAATGTGAACTGATTTAATTCTCAAATCACGAGACATTATAATCACCTCATGTGAATTAGGCTGCTCTTATTGTTACCAGGACTTTTTTCATGCAATAACCTTGAATTTCAATTTTCCTTCATCCTTAATGACTATATTCGTTATGAAAAAAATGCCCATGGACCATCTATAACATGAATTCATTCAATTTAACAACCTATGGAGTCCTTATGCTGAAATTCATTTTTTATTGATATTAATTGTTCAATTCAAAATTAGAGAGTGCCTCAAATGATTTCACATTAGCAATGCTCCTCTTTTGACTCCAAACACACGTTTTGACACATTGATCATAAAATTAACACATGTAGCTAAACAACCTGTTATATTGATTGAATCAAACAAGTATAAAAACCTTTAAAACTCTAAATCCATTTAAATCCGTCAGTCAAAGGAGTCATTCATCATGGTTTGCATTCTGTACAAATGTGAACTGGTTTAATTCTTAAATCATGAGACATTCTAATCGCTTCATGTGAATTAGGCTCCTCTTATTGTTACTAGGACTTTCTTCATGCAATAACCTTGAAATGAAATTTTGCTTCATCCTTAATGACTATATTCGTTATGAAAAAATGCCCATGGACGATCTATAACATGAATTCATTCAATTTAACAACCAATGGAGTCCTTGATCTTGAAATTCATTTTTTATTGATTTTATTTGTTCAATTCAAAATTAGAGAGTGCCTCAAATGATTTCACATTAGCAATGCTCCCCTTTTGACTCCAAACACAATTTTTTGACACATTGATCATAAAATTAACACATGTAGCTAAACAACCTATTATATTGATTGAATCAAACAAGTATAAAAACCATGAAAACTCAAGATCCATTTAAATCCGTCAGTCAAAGGAGTCATTCATCATGGTTTGCATTCTGCACAAATGTCAAATGATTTAATTCTCAAATCATGAGACATTATAATCACCTCATGTGAATTAGGCTGCTCTTATTGTTACCAGGACTTTTTTCATGCAATAACCTTGAAATTCAATTTTCCTTCATCCTTAATGACTATATTCGTTATGAAAAAAATGCCCATGGACCATCTATAACATGAATTCGTTCAATTTAACAACCAATGGAGTCCTTATGTTGAAATTCATTTTTTATTGATATTAATTGTTCAATTCAAAATTAGAGAGTGCCTCAAATGATTTCACATTAGCAATGCTCCTCTTTTGACTCCAAACACACTTTTTGACACATTGATCATAAAATTAACACATGTAGCTAAACAACCTATTATATTGATTGAATCAAACAAGTATAAAAACCATTAAAACTCTAAATCCATTTAAATCTATCAGTCAAAGGAGTCACTCATCATGGTTTGCATTCTGTACAATTGTGAACTAATTTAATTCTAAAATCACGAGACATTCTAATCGCCTCATGTGAATCTCTTATTGTTACCAGGACTTTTTTCATGCAATAACCTTGAAATTAAATTTTGCTTCATCCTTAATGATTATATTCGTTATGAAAAAAATGACCATGGACCATCTATAACATGAATTCATTCAATTTAACAACCAATGGAGTCTTTGATGTTGAAATTCATTTTTTATTGATATTAATTGTTCAATTCAAAATTAGAGAGTGGCTCAATTGATTTCACATTAGCAATGCTCCTCTTTTGACTCCAAACACACTTTTTGACACATTGATCATAAAATTAACACATGTAGCTAAACAACCTATTATATTGATTGAATCAAACAAGTATAAAAACCATTAAAACTCTAAATCCATTTAAATCTGTCAGTCAAAGGACCCCTTCATCATGATTTGCATTCTGTACAAATGTGAACTAATTTAATTCTTAAATCACTAGACATTCTAATCGCCTCATGTGAATTAGGCTCCTCTTATTGTTACTAGGACGTTTTTCATGCAATAACCTTGAAATGAAATTTTGCTTCATCGTTAATGACTATATTCGTTATGAAAAAATGCCCATGGATGATCTATAACATAAATTCATTCAATTTAACAACCAATGGAGTCCTTGATCTTGAAATTCATTTCTTATTGATATTAATTATGGAATTAAAAATTAAAGACAGCCTCTCATCATTTCTCATTAGCAATTGTCCTCTTTTGACTCCAAACTCACTTTTTGACACATTGATTATGAAATTAGCACATGTGGCTAAACAACCTAGTATATTGATTGAATCAAACAAGTATAAACACCATTACAACTCTCAATCTATTTAAATAGGTCAATCAAGGGAGTCATTCATTGTGGTTTGCCTTCTGTACAAATGTGAAGTGATTTAATTCTTAAATCACGAGACATTCTAATCGCCTCATGTGAATCTCTTATTGTTACCAGGACTTTTTTCATGCAATAACCATGAAATTAAATTTTGCTTCATTCTTAATTACTATATTCGTTATGAAAAATATGCCCATGGACCATCTATAACATGAATTCATTCAATTTAACAAGCAATGGAGTCCTTGATGTTGAAATGCATTTTTTATTGATATTAATTGTTCAATTCAAAATTAAAGAGTGCCTCAATTGATTTCACATTAGCAAAGCTCCTCTTTTGATTCCAAACACACTTTTTGAAACATTGATCATAAAATTAACACATGTAGCTAAACAACCTATTATATTGATTGAATCAAACAAGTATAAAAACCTTTAAAACTCTAAATCCATTTAAATCCGTCAGTCAAAGGAGTCATTCATCATGATTTGCATTCTGTACAAATGTGAACTGGTTTAATTCTTAAATCACGAGACATTATAATTGCCTCATGTGAATTAGGCTCATATTATTGTTACCTGGACTTTTTTCATGCAATAACCTTGAAATTAAATTTTTCTTCATCCTTAATGACTATATTCGTTATGAAAAAAATGCCCATGGACAATCTATAACATGAATTCATTCAATTTAACAACCAATGGGGTCCTTGATCTTGAAATTCATTTCATATTGATATTAATTGTGGAATTAAAAATTAAAGACAGCCTCCCATCATTGCTCATTAGCAATGCTCCTCTTTTGACTCCAAACACACTTTTTGACACATTGATCATGAAAGTCACACATGTGGCTAAACAACCTAGTATATTGATTGAATCAGACAAGTATAAATACCATTACAGCTCTCAATCTATTTAAATCCATCAATCAAGGGAGTCATTCATTATGGTTTGCATTCCGTACAAATGTGAACTGGTTTAATTCTTAAATCACGAGACATTATAATCTCCTCATGTGAATTAGGCTCCTCTTATTGTTACCAGGACTTTTTTCATGCAATAACCTTGAAATTAAAATTTGCTTCATCCTTAATGACTATATTCGCTAGGAAAAAAATGCCCATGGACCATCTATAACATGAATTCATTCAATTTAACAACCAATCGAGTCCTTGATCCTGAAATTCATTTCTTATTGATATTAATTGTGGAATTGAAAAATAGAGACAGCCTCACATCATTTCTCATTAGCAATTGTCCTCTTTTGACTCCAAACCCACTTTTTGACACATTGATTATGAAATTAGCACATGTCGCTAAACAACCTAGTATACTGATTGAATCAATCAAGTATAAAAACCATTAAAACTCTAGATCCATTTAAATCCATCAGTCAAAGGAGTCATTCATCATGGTTTGCATTCTATACAAATGTGTACTGATTTAATTCTTAAATCACGAGACATTCTAATCGCCTCATGTGAATTGGGCTCCCTTATTATTAACAGGACTTTTTTCATGCAATAACCTTCAAATTAAATTTTGCTTCATCCTTAATGACTATATTCATTATGAAAAAAATGCCCATGGACCATCTATAACATGAATTCATTCAATTTAACAACCAATGGAGTCCTTCATGTTGAAATTCATTTTTATTGATATTAATTGTTCAATTCAAAATTAGAGAGTGCCTCAATTGATTTCACATTAGCAATGCTCCTCTTTTCACTCCAAACACACTTTTTGACACATTGATCATAAAATTAACACATGTAGCTAAACAACCTATTATATTGATTGAATCAAACAAGTATAAAAACCATTAAAACTCTAAAACCATTTAAATCCGTCAGTCAAAGGAGTCATTCATCATGGTTTGCATTGTGTACAAATGTGAACTGATTTAATTCTTAAATCACGAGACTTTCTAATCGC
Source organism: Ceriops zippeliana (assembly GCA_037897445.1). Lineage (NCBI taxonomy): Eukaryota > Viridiplantae > Streptophyta > Magnoliopsida > Malpighiales > Rhizophoraceae > Ceriops > Ceriops zippeliana. The sequence continues at coordinate 122,480 of JBAPLH010000397.1, read as the reverse complement.
CTCATGTGAATTAGGCTCCTCTTATTGTTACCAGGACTTTTTTCATGCAATAACCTTCAAATTAAATTTTGCTTCATCGTTAATGACTATATTCATTATGAAAAAAATGCCCATGGACCATCTATAACATGAATTCATTCAATTTAACAACCAATGGTGTCCTTGATGTTGAAATTCATTTTTATTGATATTAATTGTTCAATTCAAAATTAGAGAGTACCTCAATTGCTTTCACATTAGCAATGCTACTCTTTTGACTCCAAACACACTTTTTGACACATTGATCATAAAATTAACACATGTAGCTAAACAACCTATTATATTAATTGAATCAAACAAGTATAAAAACCATTAAAACTCTAAAACCATTTAAATTCGTCAGTAAAAGGAGTCATTCATCATGGTTTGCATTGTGTACAAATGTGAACTGATTTAATTCTTAAATCACGAGACTTTCTAATCACCTCATGTGAATTAGGCTCCTCTTATTGTTACTAGGACTTTTTTCATGCAATAACCTTCAAATTAAATTTTGCTTCATCCTTAATGACTACATTTGTTATGAAAAAAATGCCCATGGACCATCTATAATATGAATTCATTCAATTTAACAACCAATGGAGTCCTTGATGTTGAAATTCATTTTTATTGATATTAATTGTTCAATTCAAAATTAGAGAGTGCCTCAATTGATTTCACATTAGCAATGCTCCTCTTTTCACTCCAAACACACTTTTTGACACATTGATCATAAAATTAACACGTGTAGCTAAACAACCTATTATATTGATTGAATCAAACAAGTATAAAAACTATTAAAACTCTAAAACCATTTAAATCCGTCAGTCAAAGGAATCATTCATCATGATTTGCATTCTGTACAAATGTGAACTGTTTTAATTCTTAAATCACCAGTCATTCTAATCGCCTCATGTGAATTAGACTCCTCTTATTGTTACCAGGATTTTTTTCATGCAATAACCTTGAAATGAAATTTTGCTTCATCCTTAATGACTACATTTGTTATGAAAAAGTGCCCATGGACGATCTATAACATGAATTCATTCAATTTAACAACCAATGGAGTCCTTGATCTTGAAATTCTTTTCTTATTGATATTAATTGTTCAATTCAAAATTAGAGAGTGCCTCAATTGATTTCACATTAGCAATGCTCCTCTTTTGACTCCAAACACACTTTTTGACACATTGATCATAAAATTAACACATGTAGCTAAACAACCTATTATATTGATTGAATCAAACAAGTATAAAAACCATTAAAACTCTAAAACCATTTAAATTCGTCAGTCAAAGGAGTCATTCATCATGGTTTGCATTGTGTACAAATGTGAACTGATTTAATTCTTAAATGACGAGACTTTCTAATCACCTCATGTGAATTAGGCTCCTCTTATTGTTACCAGGACTATTTTCATGCAATAACCTTCAAATTAAATTTTGCTTCATCCTTAATGACTACATTTGTTATGAAAAAAATGCCCATGCACCATCTATAATATGAATTCATTCAATTTAACAACCAATGGAGTCCTTGATGTTGAAATTGATTTTTTATTGATATTAATTGTTGAATTGAAAATTAGAGAGTGCCTCAAATGATTTCACATTAGCAATGCTCCTCTTTTGACTCCAAACACACTTTTTGACACATTGATCATAAAATTAACACATGTAGCTAAACAACCTATTATATTGATTGAATCAAACAAGTATAAAAACCATTAAAACACTAAATCCATTTAAATCCGTCAGTCAAAGGAGTCATCATCATGGTTTGCATTGTGTGCAAATGTGAACTGATTTAATTCTTAAATCACGAGACATTCTAATCTCCTCATGTGAATTAGGCTCCTCTTATTGTTACCAGGACTTTTTTCATGCAATAACCTTGAAATTAAATTTTGCTTCATCCTTAATGACTATATTCGTTATGAAAAGAATGCCCATGGACCATCTATAACATGAATTCATTCAATTTAACAATCAATGGAGTCCTTGATGTTGAAATTCATTTTTTATTGATATTAATTGTTCAATTCAAAATTAGAGAGTGCCTCAATTGATTTCACATTAGCAATGCTCCTCTTTTCAGTCTAAACACACTTTTTGACACATTGATCATAAAATTAACACATGTAGCTAAACAACCTCTCATATTGATTGAATCAAACAAGTATAAAAACCTTTACAACCCTAAATCCATTTAAATCCGTCAGTCAAAGGAGTCAATCATCATGATTTACATTCTGTACAAATGTGAACTGGTTTAATTCTTAAATCACTAGACATTCTAATCGCATCATGTGAATTAGGCTACTCTTATTGTTACCAGGACTTTTTTCATGCAATAACCTTGAAATGAAATTTTGCTTCGTCCTTAATGACTACATTCGTTATGAAAAAATGCCCATCGATGATCTATAACATGAATTCATTCAATTTAACAACCAATGGAGTCCTTTATCTTGAAATTCATTTCTTATTGATATTAATTGTGGAGTTAAAAATTAAAGACAGCCTCCCATCATTTCTCATTAGCAATGCTCCTCTTTTGACTCCAAACACACTTTTTGACAAATTGATCATGAAAGTAACACATGTGGCTAAACAACCTCGTATATTGATTGAATCAAACAAGTATAAACACCATTACAGCTCTCAATCTATTTAAATCCGTCAATCAAGGGAGTCATTCATCATGGTTTGCATTCCGTACAAATGTGAACTCGTTTGATGCTTAAATCACAAGACATTCTAACCACCTCATGTAAATTAGGCTCCTCTTATTTTTACCAGGAATTTTTAATGCAATAACCTTGAAATTAAATTTTGCTTCATCCTTAATGACTATATTCGTTATGAAAAAAATGCCCATGGACCATCTATAATATGAATTCATTCAATTTAACAACCAATGGAGTCCTTGATGTTGAATTTCATTTTTTATTGATATTAATTGTTGAATTCAAAATTAAAGAGTGCCTCAAATGATTTCACATTAGCAATGCTCCTCTTTTGACTCCAAACACACTTTTTGACAGATTGATCATAAAATTAACACATGTAGCTAAACAACCTATTATATTGATTGAATCAAACAAGTATAAAAACCATTAAAACACTAAATCCATTTAAATCCGTCAGTCAAAGGAGTCATCATCATGGTTTGCATTGTGTGCAAATGTGAACTGATTTAATTCTTAAATCACGAGACATTCTAATCTCCTCATCTGAATTAGGCTCCTCTTATTGTTACCAGGACTTTTTTCATGCAATAACCTTGAAATTAAATTTTGCTTCATCCTTAATGACTATATTCGTTATGAAAAAAATGCCCATGGACCATCTATAATATGAATTCAATCAAAGGAGTCATTCATCATGGTTTGCATTCCGTACAAATGTGAACTCGTTTGATGCTTAAATCACGAGACATTCTAATCACCTCATGTGAATTAGGTTCCTCTTATTTTTACCAGGAATTTTTTATGCAATAACCTTGAAATTAAATTTTGCTTCATCCTTAATGACAATATTCATTATGAAAAAAATGCCCATGGACCATCTATAGTATGAATTCATTCAATTTAACAACCAATGGAGTCCTTGATGTTGAAATTCATTTTTTGTTGATATTAATTGTTCAATTCAAAATTAGAGAGTGCCTCAATTGATTTCACATTAGCAATGCTCCTCTTTTGACTCCAAACACACTTTTTGACACATTGATCATAAAATTAACACATGTAGCTAAACAACCTATTATATTGATTGAATCAAACAAGTATAAAAACCATTAAAACACTAAATCCATTTAAATCCATCAGTCAAAGGAGTCATCATCATGGTTTGCATTGTGTGCAAATGTGAACTGATTTAATTCTTCAATCACGAGACATTCTAATCTCCTCATGTGAATTAGGCTCATATTATTGTTACCAGGACTTTTTTCATGCAATAACCTTGAAATTAAAATTTGCTTCATCCTTAATGACTATATTCGTTATTAAAAGAATGCCGATGGACCATCTACAACATGAATTCATTCAATTTAACAACCAATGGAGTCCTTGATGTTGAAATTCATTTTTTATTGATATTAATTGTTCAATTCAAAATTAGAGAGTGCCTCAATTGATTTCACATTAGCGATGCTCCTCTTTTCAGTCCAAACACACTTTTTGACACATTGATCATAAAATTAACACATGTAGCTAAACAACCTCTCATATTGATTGAATCAGACAAGTTTAAAAACCTTTACAACTCTAAATCCATTTAAATCCGTCAGTCAAAGGAGTCATTCATCATGATTTGCATTCTGTACAAATGTGAACTGGTTTAATTCTTAAATCACGAGACATTCTAATCGCCTCATGTGATTTAGGCTCCTCTTATTGTTACCAGGACTTTTTTCATGAAATAACCGTGAAATGAAATTTTGCTTCATCCTTAATGACTATATTCGTTATGAAAAAATGCCCATGGACGATCTATCACATGAATTCATTCAATTTAACAACCAATGGAGTCCTTTATCTTGAAATTCATTTCTTATTGATATTAATTGTGGAGTTAAAAATTAAAGACAGCCTCCCATCATTTCTCATTAGCAATGCTCCTCTTTTGACTCCAAACACACATTTTGACACATTGATCATGAAAGTAAGACATGTGGCTAAACAACCTAGTATATTGATTGAATCAAACAAGTATAAACACCATTACAGCTCTCAATCTATTTAAATCCGTCAATCAAGGGAGTCATTCATCATGGTTTGCATTCAGTACAAATGTGAACTGGTTTAATGCTTAAATCACGAGACATTCTAATCAGCTCAAGTGAATTAGGTTCCTCTTATTTTTACCAAGAATTTTTTATGCAATAACCTTGAAATTAAATTTTGCTTCATCTTTAATGACTATATTCGTTATGAAAAAAATGCCCATGGACCATCTATAACATGAATTCATTCAATTTAACAACCAATGGAGTCCTTGATGTTGAAATTCATTTTTTGTTGATATTAATTGTTCGCTTCAAAATTAGAGAGTTCCTCAAATGATTTCACATCAGCAATGCTCCTCTTTTGACTGCAAACACACTTTTTGACACATTGATCATAAAATTAACACATGTAGCTAAACAACCTATTATATTGATTGAATCAAACAAGGATAAAACCCATTAAAACTCTAAATCCATTTAAATCCGTCAGCCAAGGGAGTCATCATCATGGTTTGCATTGTGTGCAAATGTGAACTGATTTAATTCTTAAATCACGAGACATTCTAATCTCCTCATGTGAATTAGGCTCCTTTTATTGTTACCAGGACTTTTTTCATGCAATAACCTTGAAATTAAATTTTGCTTCATTCTTCATGACAATATTCGTTATGAAAAAAATGCCCATGGACCATCTACAACATGAATTCATTCAATTTAACAACCAATGGAGTCCTTGATGTGGAAATTCATTTTTTATTGATATTAATTGTTCAATTCAAAATTAGAGAGTGCCTCAATTGATTTCACATTAGCAATGCTCCTCTTTTCACTCCAAACACACTTTTTGACACATTGATCATAAAATTAACACATGTAGCTAAACAACCTCTCATATTGATTGAATCAGACAAGTATAAAAACCTTTACAACTCTAAATCCATTTAAATCCGTCAGTCAAAGGAGTCATTCGTCATGATTTGCATTCTGTACAAATGTGAACTGGTTTAATTTTTAAATCACGAGACATTCTAATCGCCTCATGTGATTTAGGCTCCTCTTATTGTTACCAGGACTTTTTTCATGCAATAACCTTGAAATTAAATTTTGCTTCATCCTTAATGACTATATTCGTGATGAAAAAAATGCCCATGGACCATCTATAACATGAATTCATTCAATTTAACAACCAATGGAGTCCTTGATGTTGAAATTCATTTTTTATTGATTTTAATTGTTCAATTCAAAATTAGAGAGTGCCTCAAATGATTTCACATTAGCAATGCTCTCCTTTTGACTCCAAACACACTTTTTGACACATTGATCATAAAATTAACACATGTAGCTAAACAACCTATTATATTGATTGAATCAAAAAGTATAAAAACCATTAAAACTCTAGATCCATTTAAATCCGTCAGTCAAAGGAGTCATTCATCATGGTTTGCATTCTGCACAAATGTGAACTGATTTAATTCTCAAATCACGAGACATTATAATCACCTCATGTGAATTAGGCTGCTCTTATTGTTACCAGGACTTTTTTCATGCAATAACCTTGAAATTCAATTTTCCTTCATCCGTAATGACTATATTCATTATGAAAAAAATGCCCATAGACCATCTATAACATGAATTCATTCAATTTAACAACCTATGGAGTCCTTATGTTGAAATTCATTTTTTATTGATATTAATTGTTCAATTCAAAATTAGATAGTGCCTCAAATGATTTCACATTAGCAATGCTCCTCTTTTGACTCCAAACACACTTTTTGACACATTGATCATAAAATTAACACATGTAGCTAAACGACCTATTATATTGATTGAATCAAACAACTATAAAAACCATTAAAACTCTAAATCCATTTAAATCTGTCAGTCAAAGGAGTCATTCATCATGGTTTGCATTCTCTACAATTGTGAACTAATTTAATTCTTAAATCACGAGACATTCTAATCGCCTCATGTGAATCTCTTATTCTTACCAGGACATTTTTCATGCAATAACCATGAAATTAAATTTTGCTTCATCCTTAATGATTATATTCCTTATGAAAAAAATGCCCATGGACCATCTATAACATGAATTCATTCAATTTAACAACCAATGGAGTCCTTGATGTTGAAATTCATTTTTTATTGATATTAATTGTTCAATTCAAAATTAGAGAGTGCCTCAATTGATTTCACATTAGCAATGCTCCTCTTTTGACTCCAAACACACTTTTTGACACATTGATCATAAAATTAACACATGTAGCTAAACAACCTATTATATTGATTGAATCAAACAAGTATAAAAACCTTTAAAACTCTAAATCCATTTAAATCCGTCAGTCAAAGGAGTCATTCATCATGGTTTGCCTTTTGTACAAATGTGAACTGGTTTAATTCTTAAATCACGAGACATTCTAATCGCTTCATGTGAATTAGGCTCCTCTTATTGTTACTAGGAGTTTCTTCATGCAATAACCTTGAAATGAAATTTTGCTTCATCCTTAATGACTATATTCGTTATGAAAAAATGCCCATGGACGATCTATAACATGAATTCATTCAATTTAACAACCAATGGAGTCCTTGATCTTGAAATTCATTTCTTATTGATATTAATTGTGGAATTAAAAATTAAAGACAGCCTCTCATCATTTCTCATTAGCAATTGTCCTCTTTTGACTCCAAACTCACTTTTTGACACATTGATTATGAAATTAGCACATGTGGCTAAACAACCTAGTATATTGATTGAATCAAACAAGTATAAACACCATTTCAACTCTCAATCTATTTAAATAGGTCAATCAAGGGATTCATTCATTGTGGTTTGCATTCTGTACAAATGTGAAGTGATTTAATTCTTAAATCACAAGACATTCTAATCGCCTCATGTGAATCTCTTATTGTTACTAGGACTTTTTTCATGCAATAACCTTGAAATTAAATTTTGCTTCATTCTTAATTACTATATTCGTTATGAAAAAGATGCCCATGGACCATCTATAACATGAATTCATTCAATTTAACAACCAATGGAGTCCATGATGTTGAAATGCATTTTTTATTGATATTAATTGTTCAATTCAAAATTAAAGAGTGCCTCAATTGATTTCACATTAGCAAAGCTCCTCTTTTGATTCCAAACACACTTTTTGAAACATTGATCATAAAATTAACACATGTAGCTAAACAACCTATTATATTGATTGAATCAAACAAGTATAAAAACCTTTAAAACTGTAAATCCATTTAAATCCCTCAGTCAAAGGAGTCATTCATCATGATTTGCATTTTGTACAAATGTGAACTGGTTTAATTCTTAAATCACGAGACATTATAATTGCCTCATGTGAATTAGGCTCATATTATTGTTACCAGGACTTTTTTCATGCAATAACCTTGAAATTAAATTTTACTTCATCCTTAATGACTATATTCGTTATGAAAAAAATGCCCATGGACGATCTATAACATGAATTCATTCAATTTAACAACCAATGGGTCCTTGATCTTGAAATTCATTTCTTATTGATATTAATTGTGGAATTAAAAATTAAAGACAACCTCCCATCATTGCTCATTAGCAATGCTCCCCTTTTGACTCCAAATACACTTTTTGACACATGATCATGAAAGTCACACATGTGGCTAAACAACCTAGTATATTGATTGAATCAGACAAGTATAAATACCATTACAGCTCTCAATCTATTTAAATCCATCAATCAAGGGAGTCATTCATTATGGTTTGCATTTCGTACAAATGTGAACTGGTTTAATTCTTAAATCACGAGACATTATAATCGCCTCATGTGAATTAGGCTCCTCTTATTGTTACCAGGACTTTTTTCATGCAATAACTTTGAAATTAAAATTTGCTTCATCCTTAATGACTATATTCGCTAGGAAAAAAATGCCCATCGACCATCTATAACATGAATTCATTCAATTTAACAACCAATCGAGCCCTTGATCCTGAAATTCATTTCTTATTGATATTAATTGTGGAATTGAAAAATAGAGACAGACTCTCATCATTTCTCATTAGCAATTGTCCTCTTTTGACTCCAAACTCACTTTTTGACACATTGATTATGAAATTAGCACATGTGGCTAAACAACCTAGTATACTGATTAAATCAATCAAGCATAAATAACATTACAACTCAAAATTTATTTAAATACGTGAATCAAAGGAGTCATTCATCATGGTTTCCATTTCGTACAAATGTGAACTGGTTTAATTCTTAAATCACGAGACATTTTAATCGCCTCCTGTGAATTAGGCTACTCTTATATTTACCAGGACTTTTTTCATGCAATAACCTTGAAATTCAATTTTCCTTCATCCTTAATGACTATATTCGTTATGAAAAAAATGCCCATGGACCATCTATAAAATGAATTCATTCAATTTAACAACCAATGGAGTCCTTGATGTTGAAATTCATTTTTTATTGATATTAATTGTTCAATTCAAAATTAGAGAGTGCCTCAATTGATTTCACATTAGCAATGCTCCTCTTTTGACTCCAAACACCCTTTTTGACACATTGATCATAAAATTAACACATGTAGCTAAACGACCTATTATATTGATTGAATCAAACAACTATAAAAACCATTAAAACTCTAAATCCATTTAAATCTGTCAGTCAAAGGAGTCATTCATCATGGTTTGCATTCTCTACAATTGTGAACTAATTTAATTCTTAAATCACGAGACATTCTAATCGCCTCATGTGAATCTCTTATTCTTACCAGGACATTTTTCATGCAATAACCATGAAATTAAATTTTGCTTCATCCTTAATGATTATATTCCTTATGAAAAAAATGCCCATGGACCATCTATAACATGAATTCATTCAATTTAACAACCAATGGAGTCCTTGATGTTGAAATTCATTTTTTATTGATATTAATTGTTCAATTCAAAATTAGAGAGTGCCTCAATTGATTTCACATTAGCAATGCTCCTCTTTTGACTCCAAACACACTTTTTGACACATTGATCATAAAATTAACACATGTAGCTAAACAACCTATTATATTGATTGAATCAAACAAGTATAAAAACCTTTAAAACTCTAAATCCATTTAAATCCGTCAGTCAAAGGAGTCATTCATCATGGTTTGCATTCTGTACAAATGTGAACTGGTTTAATTCTTAAATCACGAGACATTCTAATCGCTTCATGTGAATTAGGCTCCTCTTATTGTTACTAGGACTTTCTTCATGCAATAACCTTGAAATGAAATTTTGCTTCATCCTTAATGACTATATTCGTTATGAAAAAATGCCCATGGACGATCTATAACATGAATTCATTCAATTTAACAACCAATGGAGTCCTTGATCTTGAAATTCATTTCTTATTGATATTAATTGTGGAATTAAAAATTAAAGACAACCTCTCATCATTTCTCATTAGCAATTGTCCTCTATTGACTCCAAACTCACTTTTTGACACATTGATTATGAAATTAGCACATGTGGCTAAACAACCTAGTATATTGATTGAATCAAACAAGTATAAACACCATTACAGCTCTCAATATATTTAAATAGGTCAAACAAGGGACTCATTCATTATGGTTTGCATTCTGTACAAATGTGAAGTGATTTAATTCTTAAATGACGAGACATTCTAATTGCCTCATGTGAATCTCTTATTGTTACCAGGACTTTTTTCATGCAATAACCTTTAAATTAAATTTTGCTTCATCCTTAATGACTATATTCGTTATGAAAAAAATGCCCATGGACCATCTATAACATGAATTCATTCAATTTAACAACCAATGGAGTCCTTGATGTTGAAATTCATTTTTTATTGATTTTAATTGTTCAATTCAAAATTAGAGAGTGCCTCAAATGATTTCACATTAGCAATGCTCCCCTTTTGACTCCAAACATACTTTTTGACACGTTGATCATAAAATTAACACATGTAGCTAAACAACCTATTAAATTGATTGAATCAAACAAGTATAAAAACCATTAAAACTCTAGATCCATTTAAATCCGTCAGTCAAAGGAGTCATTCATCATGGTTTGCATTCTGCACAAATGTGAACTGATTTAATTCTCAAATCACGAGAAATTATAATCACCTTATGTGAATTAGGCTGCTCTTATTGTTACCAGGAATTTTTTCATGCAATAACCTTGAAATTCAATTTTCCTTCATCCTTAATGACTATATTCGTTATGAAAAAAATGCCCATGGACCATCTATAACATGAATTCATTCAATTTAACAACCAATGGTGTCCTTATGTTGAAATTTATTTTTTATTGATATTAATTGTTCAATTCAAAATTAGAGAGTGCCTCAAATGATTTCACATTAGCAATGGTCCTCTTTTGACTCCAAACACACTTTTTGACACATTGATCATAAAATTAACACATGTAGCTAAACAACCTATTATATTGATTGAATCAAACAAGTATAAAAACCATTAAAACTCTAAATCCATTTAAATCTGTCAGTCAAAGGAGTCATTCATCATGGTTTGCATTCTCTACAATTGTGAACGAATTTAATTCTTAAATCACGAGACATTCTAATCTCCTCATGTGAATCTCTTATTCTTACCAGGACTTTTTTCATGCAATAACCTTGAAATTAAATTTTGCTTCATGCTTAATGATTATATTCGTTATGAAAAAAATGCCCATGGACCATCTATAACATGAATTCATTCAATTTAACAACCAATGGAGTCCTTGATGTTGAAATGCATTTTTTATTGATATTAATTGTTCAATTCAAAATTAAAGAGTGCCTCAATTGATTTCACATTAGTAAAGCTCCTCTTTTGACTCCAAACACACTTTTTGACACATTGATCATAAAATTAACACATGTAGCTAAACAACCTATTATATTGATTGAATCAAACAAGTATAAAAACCATTAAAACTCTAAATCCATTTAAATCTATCAGTCAAAGGACTCCTTCATCATGATTTGCATTCTGTACAAATGTGAACTAGTTTAATTCTTAAATGACGAGACATTCTAATCGCCTCATGTGAATTAGGTTCCTCTTATTGTTACCAGGACATTTTTCATGCAATAACCTTGAAATGAAATTTTGCTTCATCGTTAATGACTATATTCGTTATGAAAAAATGCCCATGGACGATCTATAACATGAATTCATTCAATTTAACAACCAATGGAGTCCTTGATCTTGAAATTCATTTCTTATTGATATTAATTGTAAAATTAAAAATTAAAGACAGCCTCTCATCATTTCTCATTAGCAATTGTCCTCTTTTGACTCCAAACTCACTTTTTGACACATTGATTATGAAATTAGCACATGTGGCTAAACAACCTAGTATATTGATTGAATCAAACAAGTATAAACACCATTACAACTCTCAATCTATTTAAATAGGTCAATCAAGGGAGTCATTCATTGTGGTTTGCATTCTGTACAAATGTGAATTGATTTAATTCTTAAATCAGGAGACATTCTAATCGCCTCATGTGAATCTCTTATTGTTACCAGGACTTTTTTCATGCAATAACCTTGAAATTAAATTTTGCTTCATTCTTAATTACTATATTCGTTATGAAAAATATGCCCATGGACCATCTATAACATGAATTCATTCAATTTAACAACCAATGGAGTCCTTGATGTTGAAATGCATTTTTTATTGATATTAATTGTTCAATTCAAAATTAAAGAGTGCCTCAATTGATTTCACATTAGCAAAGCTCCTCTTTTGATTCCAAACACACTTTTTGAAACATTGATCATAAAATTAACACATGTAGCTAAACAACCTATTATATTGATTGAATCAAACAAGTATAAAAACCTTTAAAACTCTAAATCCATTTAAATCCCTCAGTCAAAGGAGTCATTCATCATGATTTGCATTCTGTACAAATGTGAACTGGTTTAATTCTTAAATCACGAGACATTATAATTGCCTCATGTGAATTAGGCTCATATTATTGTTACCAGGACTTTTTTCATGCAATAACCTTGAAATTAAATTTTACTTCATCCTTAATGACTATATTCGTTATGAAAAAAATGCCCATGGACGATCTATAACATGAATTCATTCAATTTAACAACCAATGGGTCCTTGATCTTGAAATTCATTTCTTATTGATATTAAATGTGGAATTAAAAATTAAAGACAACCTCCCATCATTGCTCATTAGCAATGCTCCCCTTTTGACTCCAAATACACTTTTTGACACATTGATCATGAAAGTCACACATGTGGCTAAACAACCTAGTATATTGATTGAATCAGACAAGTATAAATACCATTACAGCTCTCAATCTATTTAAATCCATCAATCAAGGGAGTCATTCATTATGGTTTGCATTCCGTACAAATGTGAACTGGTTTAATTCTTAAATCACGAGACATTGTAATCGCCTCATGTGAATTAGGCTCCTCTTATTGTTACCAGGACTTTTTTCATGCAATAACCTTGAAATTAAAATTTGCTTCATCCTTAATGACTATATACGCTAGGAAAAAAATGCCCATGGACCATCTATAACATGAATTCATTCAATTTAACAACCAATCGAGTCCTTGATCCTGAAATTCATTTCTTATTGATATTAATTGTGGAATTGAAAAATAGAGACAGCCTCTCATCATTTCTCATTAGCAATTGTCCTCTTTTGACTCCAAACTCAATTTTTGACACATTGATTATGAAATTAGCACATGTGGCTAAACAACCTTGTATACTGATTAAATCAATCAAGTATAAATAACATTACAACTCAAAATTTTTTTAAATACGTGAATCAAAGGAGTCATTCATCATGGTTTCCATTTCGTACAAATGTGAACTGGTTTAATTCTTAAATCACGAGACATTTTAATCGCCTCATGTGAATTAGGCTCCTCTTATTGTTACCATGACTTTTTTCATGCAATAACCTTGAAATTAAATTTTGCTTCATCCTTAATGACTATATTCTTTATGAAAAAAATGCCCATGGACCATCTATAGCATGAATTCATTCAATTTAACAACCAATGTAGTGCTTGATCTTGAAATTCATTTTTTGTTGATATTAATTGTTCAATTCAAAATTAGAGAGTGCCTCAAATGATTTCACATTAGCAATGCTCCTCTTTTGACTCCAAACACACTTTTTGACACATTGATCATAAAATTAACACATGTAGCTAAACAACCTCTTATATTGATTGAATCAAACAAGTATAAAAACCATAAAAACTCTAAATCCATTTAAATCCGTCAGGCAAAAGGAGTCATTCATCATGGTTTGCATTCTGTACAAATGTGAACTGATTTAATTCTTAAATCACGAGACATTCTAATCGCCTCATGCGAATTAGGCTCCTCTTATTGTTACCAGGACTTTTTTCATGTAATAACCTTGAAATTAAATTTTGCTTCATCCTTAATGACTATATTCGTGATGAAAAAAATGCCCATGGACCATCTATAACATGAATTCATTCAATTTAACAACCAATGGAGTCCTTGATGTTGAAATTCATTTTCTATTGATTTTAATTGTTCAATTCAAAATTAGAGAGTGCCTCAAATGATTTCACATTAGCAATGCTCCCCTTTTGACTCCAAACACACTTTTTGACACATTGATCATAAAATTAACACATGTAGCTAAACAACCTATAATATTGATTGAATCAAACAAGTATAAAAACCATTAAAACTCTAGATCCATTTAAATCCGTCAGTCAAAGCAGTCATTCATCATGATTTGCATTCTGTACAAATATGAACAGGTTTAATTCATAAATCACGAGACATTATAATCGCCTCATGTGAATTAGGCTCCTCTTATTGTTACCAGGACTTTTTTCATGCAATAACCTTGAAATGAAATTTTGCTTCATCCTTAATGACTATATTCGTTATGAAAAAAATGCCCATGGACGATCTATAACATGAATTCATTCAATTTAACAACCAATGGAGTCCTTGATCTTAAAATTCATTTCTTATTGATATTAATTGTGGAATTAAAAATTAAAGACAGCCTCCCATCATTTCTCATTAGCGATGCTCCTCTTTTGACTCCAAACACACGTTTTGACACATTGATCATAAAATTAATACATGTAGCTAAACAACCTATTATATTGATTGAATCAAACAAGTATAAAAACTATTAAAACTCTAAATCCATTTATATCCGTCAGTCAAAGGAGTCATTCATCAAGGTTTGCATTCTGTACAAATGTGAACTGATTTAGTTCTTAAATCACGAGACATTATAATCGCCTCATGTGAATTAGGCTGCTCTTCTTGTTACCAGGACTTTTTTCATGCAATAACCTTGAAATTAAATTTTGCTTTATCCTTAATGACTATATTCGTTATCAAAAAAATGCCCATTGACCATCTATAACATGAATTCATTCACTTTAACAACCAATGGAGTCCTTGATCTTGAAATTCATTTCTTATTGATATTAATTGTGGAATTAAAAATTAGAGAGAGCCTCCCATCATTTCTCATTAGCAATGCTCCACTTTTGACTCCAAACACACTTTTTGACACATTGATCATGAAATTAACATATGTGGCTAAACAACCTAGTATATTGATTGAATCAAACAAGTATAAACACCATTACAGCTCCCAATCTATTTAAATCCGTCAATCAAGGAAGTCATTGATTATGGTTTGTATTTCGTACAAATGTGAACTGGTTTAATTCTTAAATCCTGAGACATTCTAATCACCTTATGTGAATTAGGCTCCTCTTATTGTTACAAGGACTTTTTTCATGCAATAACCTTGAAATTAAATTTTGCTTCATCCTTAATGACTATATTCGTTATGAAAAAAATGCCCATGGACCATCTATAACATGAATTCATTCAATTTAACAACCAATGGAGTCCTTGATGTTGAAATTCGTTTTTTATTGATATTAATTGTTCAATTCAAAATTAGAGAGTGCCTCAATTGATTTCACATTAGCAATGCTCCTCTTTTGACTGCAAACACACTTTTTGACACATTGATCATAAAATTAACACATGTAGCTAAACAACCTATTATATTGATTGAATCAAACAAGTATAAAAACCTTTAAAACATTAAATCCATTTAAATCCGTCAGTGAAAAGAGTCATTCATCATGATTTGCATTTTGTACAAATGTGAACTGGTTTAATTCATAAATCACGAGACATTATAATTGCCTCATGTGAATTAGGCTCCTCTTATTGTTACCAGGACTTTTTTCATGCAATAACCTTGAAATTAAATTTTGCTTCATCCTTAATGACTATATTCGTTATGAAAAAAATGCCCATGGACGATCTATAACATGAATTCATTCAATTTAACAACCAATAGAGTCCTTGATCTTGAAATTCATTTCTTATTGATATTAATTGTGGAATTGAAAAATAGAGACAGCCTCTCATCATTTCTCATGAGCAATTGTCCTCTTTTGACTCCAAACTCACTTTTTGACACATTGATTATGAAATTAGCACATGTGGCTAAACAACCTGGTATATTGATTGAATCAAACAAATATAAACACCATTACAGCTCTCAATCTATTTAAATCCATCAATCAAGGGAGTCATTCATTATGGTTTGCATTCCGTACAAATGTGAACTGGTTTAATTCTTAAATCACGAGACATTATAATCGCCTCATGTGAATTAGGCTCCTCTTATTGTTACCAGGACTTTTTTCATGCAATAACCTTGAAATGAAATTTTGCTTCATCCTTAATGACTATATTCGTTATGAAAAAAATGCCCATGGACGATCTATAACATGAATTCATTCAATTTAACAACCAATGGAGTCCTTGATCTTGAAATTCATTTGTTATTGATATTAATTGTGGAATGAAAAATTAAAGACAGCCTCCCATCATTTCTCATTAGCAATGCTCCTCTTTTGACTCCAAACACACTTTTTGACACATTGATCATGAAAGTAACACATGTGGCTAAACAACCTAGTATATTGATTGAATCAAACAAGTATAAACACCATTATTGCTCTCAATCTATTTAAATCCATCAATCAAGGGAGTCATTCATTATGGTTTGCATTCCGTACAAATGTGAACTGGTTTAATTCTTAAATCACGAGATATTCTAATCACCTCATGTGAATTAGACTCCTCTTATTGTTACTAGGACGTTTTTCATGCAATAACCTTGAAATTAAATTTTGCTTCATCCTTAATGACTATATTCGTTATGAAAAAAATGCCCATGGACGATCTATAACATGAATTCATTCAATTTAACAACCAATGGAGTCCTTGATCTTGAAATTCATTTCTTATTGATATTAATTGTGGAATTGCAAAATAGAGACAGCCTCTCATCATTTCTCATGAGCAATTGTCCTCTTTTGACTCCAAACTCACTTTTCGACACATTGATTATGAAATTAGCACATGTGGCTAAACAACCTAGTATATTGATTAAATCAATCAAGTATAAACAACATTACAACTCAAAATTTATTTAAATCCATGAATCAAAGGAGTCATTCATCATGGTTTCCATTTCGTACAAATGTGAACTGGTTTAATTCTTAAATCATGAGACATTCTAATCACATCATGTCAATTACGCTCCTCTTATTGTTACCAGGACTTTTTTCATGCAGTAACCTTGAAATTAAATTTTGCTTCATCCTTAATGACTATATTCTTTATGAAAAAAATGCCCATGGACCATCTATAGCATGAATTCATTCAATTTAACAACCAATGTAGGGCTTGATCTTGAAATTCATTTTTTGTTGATATTAATTGTTCAATTCAAAATTAGAGAGTGCCTCAAATGATTTCACATTAGCAATGCTCCTCTTTTGACTCCAAACACACTTTTTGACACATTGATCATAAAATTAACACATGTAGCTAAACAACCTCTTATATTGATTGAATCAAACAAGTATAAAAACCATAAAAACTCTAAATCCATTTAAATCCGTCAGGCAAACGAGTCATTCATCATGGTTTGCATTCTGTACAAATGTGAACTGATTTAATTCTTAAATCACGAGACATTCTAATCGCCTCATGTGAATTAGGCTCCTCTTATTGTTACCAGGACTTTTTTCATGTAATAACCTTGAAATTAAATTTTGCTTCATTCTTAATGACTATATTCGTGATGAAAAAAATGCCCATGGACCATCTATAACATGAATTCATTCAATTTAACAACCAATGGAGTCCTTGATGTTGAAATTCATTTTTTATTGATTTTAATTGTTCAATTCAAAATTAGAGAGTGCCTCAAATGATTTCACATTAGCAATGCTCCCCTTTTGACTCCAAACACACTTTTTGACACATTGATCATAAAATTAACACATGTAGCTAAACAACCTATTATATTGATTGAATCAAACAAGTATAAAAACCATTAAAACTCTAGATCCATTTAAATCCGTCAGTCAAAGGAGTCATTCATCATGGTTACCATTCTGCACAAATGTGAACTGATTTAATTCTCAAATCACGAGACATTATAATCACCTCATGTGAATTAGGCTGCTCTTATTGTTACCAGGACTTTTTTCATGCAATAACCTTGAAATTCAATTTTCCTTCATCCTTAATGACTATATTCGTTATGAAAAAAATGCCCATGGACCATCTATAACATGAATTCATTCAATTTAACAACCAATGGAGTCCTTGCTCTTGAAATTCATTTCTTATTGATATTAATTGTGGAATTGAAAAATAGAGACAGCCTCTCATCATTTCTCATGAGCAATTGTCCTCTTTTGGCTCCAAACTCACTTTTTGACACATTGATTATGAAATTAGCACATGTGGCTAAACAACCTAGTATATTGATTAAATCAATCAAGTATAAACAACATTACAACTCAAAATTTATTTAAATCCGTGAATCAAAGGAGTCATTCATCATGGTTTCCATTTCGTACAAATGTGAACTGGTTTAATTCTTAAATCATGAGACATTCTAATCACCTCATGTCAATTACGCTCCTCTTATTGTTACCAGGACCTTTTTCATACAATAACCTTGAATTTAAATTTTGCTTCATCCTTAATGACTATATTCGTTATGAAAAAACTGCCCATGGTCCATGTATAACATGAATTCATTCAATTTAACAACCAATGGAGTCCTTGATGTTGAAATTCATTTTTTATTGATATTAATTGTTCAATTCAAAATTAGAGAGTGCCTCAATTGATTTCACATTAGCAATGCTCCTCTTTTGACTCCAAACACACTTTTTGACACATTGATCATAAAATTAACACATGTAGCTAAACAACCTATTATATTGATTGAATCAAACAAGTATAAAAACCATAAAAACTCTAAATCCATTTAAATCCGTCACTCAAAGGAGTCATTCATCATGATTTGCATTCTGTACAAATGTGAACTGGTTTAATTCTTAAATCACGAGACATTCTAATCGCCTCATGTGAATTAGGCTCCTCTTATTGTTACTACGACTTTTTTCATGCAATAACCTTGAAATGAAATTTTGCTTCATCCTTAATGACTATATTCGTTATGAAAAAATGCCCATGGACGATCTATAACATGAATTCATTCAATTTAACAACCAATGGAGTCCTTGATCTTGAAATTCATTTCTTATTGATATTAATTGTGGAATTAAAAATTAAAGACAGCCTCCCATTATTTCGCATTAGCAATGATCCTCTTTTCACTCCAAACACACTTTTTTTGACACATTGATCACGAATGTAACACATGTGGATAAACAACCTAGTATATTGATTGAATCAAACAAGTATAAATAAACACCATTACAGCTCTCAATCTATTTAAATAGGTCAATCAAGGGAGTCATTCATTATGGTGTGCATTCCGTACAAATGTAAACTGGTTTAATTCTTAAATCACGAGACATTCTAATCGCCTCATGTGAATTAGGCTCCTCTTATTGTTACTAGGACTCTTTTCATGCAATAACCTTGAAATTAAATTTTGCTTCATCCTTAAAGGCTATATTCTTTATGAAAAAAATGCCCATGGACCATCTATAACATGAATTCATTTAATTTAACAACCAATGGACTCCTTATTTTGAAATTTATTTTTTATTGATATTAATTGTTCAATTGAAAATTAAAGAGTGCCTCAAATGATTTCACATTAGCAATGCTCCTCTTTTGACGCCAAACACACTTTTTGACACATTGATCATAAAATTAATACATGTAGCTAAACAACCTATTATATTGATTGAATCAAACAAGTATAAAAACCATAAAAACTCTAAATCCATTTAAATCCGTCAGGCAAACGAGTCATTCATCATGGTTTGCATTCTGTACAAATGTGAACTGATTTAATTCTTAAATCACGAGACATTCTAATCGCCTCATGTGAATTAGGCTCCTCTTATTGTTACCAGGACTTTTTTCATGTAATAACCTTGAAATTAAATTTTGCTTCATTCTTAATGACTATATTCGTGATGATAAAAATGCCCATGGACCATCTATAACATGAATTCATTCAATTTAACAACCAATGGAGTCCTTGATGTTGAAATTCATTTTTTATTGATTTTAATTGTTCAATTCAAAATTAGAGAGTGCCTCAAATGATTTCACATTAGCAATGCTCCCCCCTTTGACTCCAAACACACTTTTTTTGACACATTGATCATAAAATTAACACATGTAGCTAAACAACCTATTATATATTGATTGAATCAAACAAGTATAAAAACCATTAAAACTCTAGATCCATTTAAATCCGTCAGTCAAAGGAGTCATTCATCATGGTTAGCATTCTGCACAAATGTGAACTGATTTAATTCTCAAATCACGAGACATTATAATCACCTCATGTGAATTAGGCTGCTCTTATTGTTACCAGGACTTTTTTCATGCAATAACCTTGAAATTCAATTTTCCTTCATCCTTAATGACTATATTCGTTATGAAAAAAATGCCCATGGACCATGTATAACATGAATTCATTCAATTTAACAACCAATGGAGTCCTTGCTCTTGAAATTCATTTCTTATTGATATTAATTGTGGAATTGAAAAATAGAGACAGCCTCTCATCATTTCTCATGAGCAATTGTCCTCTTTTGGCTCCAAACTCACTTTTTGACACATTGATTATGAAATTAGCACATGTGGCTAAACAACCTAGTATATTGATTAAATCAATCAAGTATAAACAACATTACAACTCAAAATTTATTTAAATCCATGAATCAAAGGAGTCATTCATCATGGTTTCCATTTCGTACAAATATGAACTGGTTTAATTCTTAAATCATGAGACATTCTAATCACCTCATGTCAATTACGCTCCTCTTATTGTTACCAGGACCTTTTTCATACAATAACCTTGAATTTAAATTTTGCTTCATCCTTAATGACTATATTCGTTATGAAAAAACTGCCCATGGTCCATGTATAACATGAATTCATTCAATTTAACAACCAATGGAGTCCTTGATGTTGAAATTCATTTTTTATTGATATTAATTGTTCAATTCAAAATTAGAGAGTGCCTCAATTGATTTCACATTAGCAATGCTCCTCTTTTGACTCCAAACACACTTTTTGACACATTGATCATAAAATTAACACATGTAGCTAAACAACCTATTATATTGATTGAATCAAACAAGTATAAAAACCTTTAAAACTCTAAATCCATTTAAATCCGTCACTCAAAGGAGTCATTCATCATGATTTGCATTCTGTACAAATGTGAACTGGTTTAATTCTTAAATCACGAGACATTCTAATCGCCTCATGTGAATTAGGCTCCTCTTATTGTTACTACGACTTTTTTCATGCAATAACCTTGAAATGAAATTTTGCTTCATCCTTAATGACTATATTCGTTATGAAAAAATGCCCATGGACGATCTATAACATGAATTCATTCAATTTAACAACCAATGGAGTCCTTGATCTTGAAATTCATTTCTTATTGATATTAATTGTGGAATTAAAAATTAAAGACAGCCTCCCATTATTTCGCATTAGCAATGATCCTCTTTTCACTCCAAACACACTTTTTGACACATTGATCACGAATGTAACACATGTGGATAAACAACCTAGTATATTGATTGAATCAAACAAGTATAAACACCATTACAGCTCTCAATCTATTTAAATAGGTCAATCAAGGGAGTCATTCATTATGGTGTGCATTCCGTACAAATGTAAACTGGTTTAATTCTTAAATCACGAGACATTCTAATCGCCTCATGTGAATTAGGCTCCTCTTATTGTTACTAGGACTTTTTTCATGCAATAACCTTGAAATTAAATTTTGCTTCATCCTTAAAGGCTATATTCTTTATGAAAAAAATGCCCATGGACCATCTATAACATGAATTCATTTAATTTAACAACCAATGGACTCCTTATTTTGAAATTTATTTTTTATTGATATTAATTGTTCAATTGAAAATTAAAGAGTGCCTCAAATGATTTCACATTAGCAATGCTCCTCTTTTGACGCCAAACACACTTTTTGACACATTGATCATAAAATTAATACATGTAGCTAAACAACCTATTATATTGATTGAATCAAACAAGTATAAAAACCATTAAAACTCTAAATCCATTTATATCCGTCAGTCAAAGGAGTCATTCATCAAGGTTTGCATTCTGTACAAATGTGAACTGATTTCATTCTTAAATCACGAGACATTATAATCGCCTCATGTGAATCTCTTATTGTTACCAGTACTTTTTTCATGCAATAACCTTGAAATTAAATTTTGCTTTATCCTTAATGACTATATTCGTTATGAAAAAAATGCCCATTGACCATCTATAACATGAATTCATTCACTTGAACAACCAATGGAGTCCTTGTTCTTGAAATTCATTTCTTATTGATATTAATTGTGGAATTAAAAATTAGAGACAGCCTCCCATCATTTCTCATTAGCAATGCTCCACTTTTGACTCCAAATACACTTTTTGACACATTGATCATGAAATTAACACATGTGGCTAAACAACCTAGTATATTGATTGAATCAAACAAGTATAAACACCATTACAGCTCCCAATCTATTTAAATCCGGCAATCAAGGGAGTCATTGATTATGGTTTGTATTCCGTACAAATGTGAACTGGTTTAATTCTTAAATCCCGAGACATTCTAATCACCTCATGTGAATTAGGCTCCTCTTATTGTTACAAGGACTTTTTTCATGCAATAACCTTGAAATTAAATTTTGCTTCATCCTTAATGACTATATTCGTTATGAAAAAAATGCCTATGGACCATCTATAACATGAATTCATTCAATTTAACAACGAATGGAGTCCTTGATCTTGAACTTTATTTCTTATTGATATTAATTGTGGAATTGAAAATTAGAGACAGCCTCTCATCATTTCTCATTAGCAATTGTCATCTTTTGACTCCAAACACACGTTTTGACATATTGATCATGAAATTAACACATGTGGCTAAACAACCTAGTATATTGATTAAATCAATCAAGTATAAACAACATTACAACTCAAAATTTATTTAAATCCATGAATCAAAGGAGTCATTCATCATGGTTTCCATTTCGTACAAATGTGAGCTGGTTTAATTCTTAAATCACGAGACATTATAATCACCTCATGTCAATTACGCTCCTTTTATTGTTACTAGGACTTTTTTCATGCAATAACCTTGAAATTAAATTTTGATTCAACCTTAATGACTATATTCGTTATGAAAAAACTGCCCATGGTCCATCTATAACATGAATTCATTCAATTTAACAACCAATGGAGTCCTTCATGTTGAATTTCATTTTTTATTGATATTAATTGTTCAATTCAAAATTAGAGAGTGCCTCAAATGATTTCACATTAGCAATGCTCCTCTTTTGACTCCAAACACACTTTTTGACACATTAATCATAAAATTAACACATGTAGCTAAACAACCTATTATATTGATTGAATCAAACAAGTATAAAAACCATTAAAATTCTAAATCCATTTAAATCTGTCAGTCAAAGGAGTCACTCATCATGGTTTGCATTCTGTACAATTGTGAACTAATTTAATTCTTAAATCACGAGACATTCTAATCGCCTCATGTGAATCTCTTATTGTTACCATGACTTTTTTCATGCAATAACCTTGAAATTAAATTTTGCTTCATCCTTAATGACTATATTCGTTATGAAAAAAAAGCCCAAGGACCATCTATAACATGAATTCATTCAATTTAACAACCAATGGAGTCCTTGATGTTGAAATTCATTTTTTATTGATATTAATTGTTCAATTCAAAATTAGAGAGGGCCTCAATTGATTTCACATTAGCAATGCTCCTCTTTTGACTCCAAACACACTTTTTGACACATTGATCATAAAATTAACACATGTAGCTAAACAACCTATTATATTGATTGAATCAAACAAGTATAAAAACCTTTAAAACTCTAAATCCATTTAAATCCGACAGTCAAAGGAGTCATTCATCATGATTTGCATTTTGTACAAATGTGAACTGGTTTAATTCTTAAATCACGAGACATTCTAATCGCCTCATGTGAATTAAGCTCCTCTTATTGTTACTAGGACTTTTTTCATGCAATAACCTTGAAATGAAATTTTGCTTCATCCTTAATGACTATATTCGTTATGAAAAAATGCCCATGGACAATCTATAACGTGAATTCATTCAATTTAACAACCAATGGAGTCCTTGATCTTGAAATTCATTTCTTATTGATATTAATTGTGGAATTAAAAATTAAAGACAGCCTCCCATTATTTCTCATTAGCAATGATCCTCTTTTCACTCCAAACACACTTTTTGACACATTGATCACGAAAGTAACACATGTGGATAAACAACCTAGTATATTGATTGAATCAAACAAGTATAAACACCATTACAGCTCTCAATCTATTTAAATAGGTCAATCAAGGGAGTCATTCGATATGGTTTGCATTCCGTACAAATGTAAACTGGTTTAATTCTTAAATCACGACACATTCTAATCACCTCATGTGAATTAGGCTCCTCTTATTGTTACTAGGACTTTTTCATGCAAGAACCTTGAAATTAAATTGTGCTTCATCCTTAATGGCTATATTCTTTATGAAAAAAATGCCCATGGAACATCTATAACATGAATTCATTTAATTTAACAACCAATGGAGTCCTTATGTTGAAATTTATTTTTTATTGATATTAATTGTTCAATTGAAAATTAGAGAGTACCTCAAATGATTTCACATTAGCAATGCTCCTCTTTTGACTCCAAACACACTTTTTGACACATTGATCATAAAATTAATACATGTAGCTAAACAACCTATTATATTGATTGAATCAAACAAGTATAAAAACCATTAAAACTCTAAATCCATTTATATCCGTCAGTCAAAGGAGTCATTCATCAAGGTTTGCATTCTGTACAAATGTGAACTGATTTAATTCTTAAATCACGAGACATTATAATCGCCTCATGTGAATGATGCTGCTCTTATTGTTACCTTGAAATTAAATTTTGCTTCATTGTTAATGACTATATTCGATATGAAAAAAATGCCCATGGAGCATCAATAACATGAATTCAATCATTTTCACAAACAATGGAGTCCTTGATCTTGAAATTCATTTCTTATTGATATTAATTGTTCAATCCAAAATTAGAGAGTGCCTCAAATGATTTCTAATTAGCGATGTTCCTCATTTGACACCAAACACACTTTTTGACACATTGATCATAAAATTAACACATGTAGCTAAACAACCTAGCATATTGATTGAATCAAACAACTACAAAAAAAACCATTAAAAACTCTAAATCCATTTAAATTCGTCAGTCAAAGGGAGTCATTCATCATGGTTTGCATTTCGTACAAATGGGAACTGGATTAATTCCTAAATCATGAGACATTGTAATCACCTCATGCGAATTAGGCTCCTCTGATTGTTACTAGGACTTTTTTCATGCAATAACCTTGAAATTAACTTTTGCTTTATCCTTAATGACTATATTCGTTATGAAAAAAATGCCTATGGACCATCTATAACATGAATTCATTCAATTTAACAAACAATGGAGTCCTTGATCTTGAAATTCATTTCTTATTGATATTAATTGTGGAATTCAAAATTAGAGACAGCCTCCCATCATTTCTCATTAGCAATGCTCCCCTTATGACTCCAAATACACTTTTTGACACATTGATCTTGAAATTAACACATGTGCCTAAACAACCTAGTATATTGATTGAATCAAACAAGTAGAAACACCATTAAAACTATACGTCAATTTAAATTCATCAGTCAAAGGAGTCATTCATCATGGTTTGCATTCCGTACAAATGGGGACTGGTTTAATTCTTAAATCACGAGACATTCTAATCACCTCATGTAAATTAGGCTCCTCTTATTGTTACCAGGACTATTTTTCATGCAATAACCTTGAAATTAAATTTTGCTTCATCCTTAATGACTATATTCATTATGAAAAAAAATGCCCAAGGACCATCTATAACATGAATTCATTCAATTTAAGAAACAATGGAGTCCTTGATCTTGAATTTCATTTCTTATTGATATTAATTGTTGAATTCAAAATTAGAGATTGCCTCCCATCATTTATCGTTAGCAAGGCTCCTCTTTTGACTCCACACACACTTTTTGACACATTGATCATGAAATTAACACATGTGGCTAAACAACCAAGTATATTGATTAAATCAATCAAGTATAAACAACATTACAACTCTAAATCTATTTAAATCTGTCAATCAAAGGAGTCATTCATCATGGTTTCCATTCTGTACAAATGTGAAGTGGTTGAATTCTTAAATCACAAGACATTCTAATCGCCTAATGTGAATTAGGCTCCTCTTATTATTACCAGGACTAGTTTTAATGCAATAACCTTGAAATTAAATTTTGCTTCATTGTTATTGACTATATTCGTTATGAAAAAAATGCCCATGGAGCATCAATAACATGAATTCAATCAATTTCACAAACAATGGAGTCCTTGATCTTGAAATTCATTTCTTATTGATATTAATTGTTCAATCCAAAATTAGAGAGTGCTTCAAATGATTTCTAAATAGCGATGTTCCTCATTTGACACCAAACACACTTTTTGACACATTGATCATAAAATTAACACATGTAACTAAACAACCTAGTATATTGATTGAATCAAACAAGTACAAAAACCATTAAAACTCTAAATCCATTTAAATTCGTCAGTCAAAGGAGTCATTGATCATGGTTTGCATTCCGTACAAATGGGAACTGGATTAATTCCTAAATCATGAGACATTGTAATCACCTCATGTGAATTAGGCTCCTCTTATTGTTACTAGGACTTTTTTCATGCAATAACCTTGAAATTAACTTTTGCTTCATCCTTAATGACTATATTCGTTATGAAAAAAATGCCCATGGACCATCTATAACATAAATTCATTCAATTTAACAAACAATGGAGTCCTTGATCTTGAAATTCATTTCTTATTGATATTAATTGTGGAATTCAAAATTAGAGACAGCCTCCCATCATTTCTCATTAGCAATGCTCCCCTTATGACTCCAAACACACGTTTTGACACATTGATCATGAAATTAACACATGTGCCTAAACAACCTAGTATATTGATTGAATCAAACAAGTAGAAACACCATTAAAACTCTAAGTCAATTTAAATTCGTCAGTCAAAGGAGTCATTCATCATGGTTTGCATTCCGTACAAATGGGGACTGGTTTAATTCTTGAATCATGAGACATTCTAATCGCCTCATTTGAATTAGGCTCCTCTTATTGTTACCAGGACTATTTTTCATGCAATAACCTTGAAATTTAATTTTGCTTCATCCTTAATGACTATATTCATTATGGAAAAAATGCCCATGGACCATCTATAACATGAATTCATTCAATTTAACAAACAATGGAGTCCTTGATATTGAATTTCATTTCTTATTGATATTAACTGTTGAATTCAAAATTAGAGATTGGCTCCCATCTTTTGTCGTTAGCAAGGCTCCTCTTTTTGACTCCACATGTGTTAATTTCATGATCTTGAAATTTAATTTTGCTTCATCCTTAATGACTATTCGTTATGAAAAAAATGCCCATGGACCATCTATAACATGAATTCATTCAATTTAAGAAACAATGGAGTCCTTGATCTTCAATTTCATTTCTTATTGATATTAATTGTTGAATTCAAGATTTGAGATTGGCTCCCATAATTTGTCGTTAGGAAGGCTCCTCTTTTGACTCCACACACACTTTTTGATGCATTAATCATGAAATTAACACATGTGGCTAAACAACCTAGTATATTGATTGAATCAAACAAGTAGAAACACCATTAAAACTCTAAATCAATTTAAATTCGTCAATCAAAGGAGTCATTCATCATGGTTTGCATTCCGTACAAATGGGGACTGGATTAATTCTTAAATCATGAGACATTCTAATCGCCTTATTTGAATTAGGCTCTTCTTATTGTTACCAGGACTATTTTTCATGCAATAACCTTGAAATTAAATTTTGCTTCATCGTTAATGACCATATTTGTT
This sequence comes from Ceriops zippeliana, assembly GCA_037897445.1. Lineage (NCBI taxonomy): Eukaryota > Viridiplantae > Streptophyta > Magnoliopsida > Malpighiales > Rhizophoraceae > Ceriops > Ceriops zippeliana. The sequence goes on along the minus strand of JBAPLH010000397.1, from coordinate 94,121 downwards.
ATCAAAAACATGCGCATGGACCATCTATAAGATGAATTCATTTAATTTAACAAACAATGGATTCCTTGATCCTGAATTTCATTTCTTATTGATATTAATAGTTGAATTCAAAAAAAAAGTGAGTACCTCACATCATTTCTGGTTAGCAATGCTCCTTTTTTAATTCCAAACACACTTTTTGACACATTCATCATGAAATTAACACGTGGCTAAACAACCTAGTATATTGATTGAATCAAACAAGTATAAGGGCCATTAAAACTCTAAAACTATTTAAATCCATCAGCCAAAGCAGTCATTCATCATGGTTTGCATTTCGTATAAATGTTAACTGTTTTAATTCTTAAATAATGAGACTTTCTACTTACCTGATGTTAATTACACTCCTCTTATTGTTACCAGGACTTTTTCATCCAATAACCTTGAAATTATCTTTTTCTTCATCCTCAATGACTACTTTCTATATGAAAAAAATGTCCATGGACCATCTATAACACGAATTCATTCAATTTAACAAACAATGGAGTGCTTGATCTTGAATTTCATTTCTTATTGATATTAATTGTTGAAATCAAAATTAGAGATTGCCTCCCATCATTTGTCGTTAGCAAGGCTCCTCTTTTGACTCCACACACACTTTTTGACACATTGATCATGAAATTAACACATGTGGCTAAACAACCTAGTATATTGATTGAAACAAACAAGTATAAACACCATTACAACTCTAAATCTATTTAAATCCGTCAATCAAAGGAGTCATTCATCGTGGTTTGCATTTCGTACAAATGTGAACTGGTTTAATTCTTAAATCATGAGACATTCTAATGAGCTCATTTGAATTAGGCTCCTTTTATTGTTACCAGGACTATTTTTCATGCAATAACCTTGAAATTAAATTTTGCTTCATCCTTAATGACTATATTCGTTATGAAAAAAATGCCCATGGACCATCTATAACATGAATTCATTCAATTTAACAAACAATGGAGTCCTTGATCTAGAATTTCATTTCTTATTGATATTAATTGTTGAATTCATGATTCGAGATTACCTCCCATAATTTGTCATTAGCAAGGCTCCTCTTTTGACACCACACATTCTTTTTGACACATTGATCATAAAATTAACACATGCAGCTAAACAACCTATTATATTAATTGAATCAAACAAGTATAAAAACCATTAAAACTCTAAATCCATTTAAATTCGTAAGTCAAAGGAGTCATTCATCATGGCTTGCATTCCGTACAAATGGGAATTGGTTTAATTCCTAAATCATGAGACATTCTAATCACCTCATGTGAATTAGGCTCCTCTTATTGTTACCAGGAGTTTTTTTCATGCAATAACCTTGGAATGAAATTTTGATTCATCCTTAATGACTATATTTGTTACAAAAAAAATGCCTATGGACCATCTATAACATGAATTTATTCAATTTAACAAACAATGGAGTCCTTGATCTTGAATTTCATTTATTATTGATATGAATTGTTGAATTCAAAATTGGAGAATGCCTCCCATCATTTCTCATTAGCAATACTCCTCTTCTAACTCCAATCATACTTTTTGACACATTGATCATGAAATTAACACATGTGGCTAAACAACCAAGTATATTGATTAAATCAATCAAGTATAAAGACCATTAAGACTATAAATCTATTTAAATCCGTCAATCAAAGGAGTCATTCATCATGGTTTCCATTCCGTACAAATGTGAACTGGTTTAATTCTTAAATCACGAGACATTCTAATCACCTCATGTAAATTAGGCTCCTCTTATTGTTACTAGGACTATTTTTCATGCAATAACCTTGAAATTAAATTTTGCTTCATCCTTAATGACTATATTCATTATGAAAAAAAATGCCCATGGACCATCTACAACATGAATTCATTGAATTTAAGAAACAATGGAGTCCTTGATCTTGAATTTCATTTCTTATTGATATTAATTGTTGAATTCAACATTAGAGATTGCCTCCCATCATTTGTCGTTAGCAAGGCTCCTCTTCTGACTCCACACACACATTTTGACACATTGATCATGAAATTAACTCGTGTGGCTAAACAACCAAGTATATTGATTAAATCAATGAAGTATAAACAATATTACAACTCTAAATCTATTTAAATCCGTCAATCAAAGGAGTCAATCATCATGGTTTCCATTCCATACAAATGTGAACTGGTTTAATTCTTAAATCACTAGACATTCTAATCGCCTCATGTGAATTAGGCTCCTCTTATTGTTACTAGGACTAGTTTTCGTGCAATAACCTTGAAATTAAATTTTGCTTCATTGTTAATGACTATATTCGTTATGAAAAAAATGCACATGGAGCATCTATAACATGAATTCAATCAATTTCACAAACAATGGAGTCCTTGATCTTGAAATTCATTTCTTATTGATATTAATTGTTCAATCCAAAATTTGAGAGTGCCCCAAATGATTTCTAATTAGCGATGGTCCTCATTTGACTCCAAACACACTTTTTGACACATTGATCATAAAATTAACACATGTAGCTAAACAACCTAGTATATTGATTGAATCAAACAAGTAGAAATACCATTAAAACTCTAAATCAATTTGAATCCATCAACCAAAGGAGTCATTCATCATGGTTTTCATTTGTACAAATGGGAACTGGTTTAATTCTTAAATCAGGAGACATTCTAATTACCTCATGTGAATTAGGCTCCTCTTATTGTTACCAGGAGTTTTTTTCATGCAATAACCTTGAAATTAAATTTTGCTTCATCCTGAGTGACTATTTTCGTTATGAAAAAAATGCCCATGGACCATCTATAACATGAATTCATTCAATTTAGCGAACAATGGAGTCCTTGATCTTGAAATTCATTTCTTATTGATATTAATTGTGGAACTCAAAATTAGAGACAACCTCCCATCATTTCTCATTAGCAATGCTCTTCTAATGACTCCAAGCACACTTTTTGACACATTTATCATGAAATTAACACATGTGACTAAACAACCGAGTATATTGATTGAATCAAACAAGTATAAACACCATTACAACTCTAAATCTATTTAAATCCGTCAATCAAAGGAGTCATTCATCGTGGTTTGCATTTCGTACAAATGTGAACTGGTTTAATTCTTAAATCATGAGACATTCTAATGAGCTCATGTGAATTAGGCTCCTTTTATTGTTACCAGGACTATTTTTCATTCAATAACCTTGAAATTAAATTTTGCTTCATCCTTAATGACTATATTCGTTATGAAAAAAATGCCTATGGACCATCTATAACATGAATTCATTCAATTTAACAAACAATGGAGTCCTTGATCTAGAATTTCATTTCTTATTGATATTAATTGTTGAATTCAAGATTCGAGATTGCCTCCCATAATTTGTCGTTAGCAAGGCTCATCTTTTGACTCCACACACACTTTTTGACACATTGATCATGAAATTAACACATGTGGCTAAACAACCAAGTATATTGATTAAATCAATCAAGTATAAACAACATTACAACTTTAAATCTATTTAAATCCATCAATCAAAGGAGTCATTCATCATGGTTTCCATTCCGTACAAATGTGAACTGGTTTAATTCTTAAATCACGAGACATTCTAATCACCTCATGTGAATTAGGCTCCTCTTATTGTTACCAGGACTAGTTTTCATGCAATAACCTTGAAATTAAATTTTGCTTCATTGTTAATGACTATATTCGTTATGAAAAAAATGCCCATGGAGCATCTATAACATGAATTCAATCAATTTCACAAACAATGGAGTCCTTGATCTTGAAATTCATTTCTTATTGATATTAATTGTTCAATCCAAAATTAGAGAGTGCCTCAAATGATTTCTAATTAGCTATGGTGCTCATTTGACTCCAAACATACTTTTTGACACATTGATCATAAAATTAACACATGTAGCTAAACAACCTAGTATATTGATTGAATCAAACAAGTACAAAAACCCTTAAAACTCTAAATCCATTTAAATCTATCAATCAAAGGAGTCATTCATCATGGTTTGCATTACGTACAAATGTGAACAAGTTTAATTCTTAAATCAGGAGACATTCTAATCACCTCATGTAAATTAGACTCCTCTTATTGCTACTAGAACTATTTTTCATGCAATAACATCAAAATTAACTTTTGCTTTATCCTTAATGACTATATTCGTTATGAAAAAAATGCTCATGGACCGTCTATAACAAGAATTCATTCAATTTAACAAACAATGGAGTCCTAGATCTTGAATTTCATTTCTTATTGATATTAGTTGTTGAATAGAAAATCAGAGACAGCCTCCCATCATTTCTCATTAGCAATGCTCCTCTTTTGACTCCAAACACAATTTTTGACACATTGATCATGAAATTAACAAATGTGGCTAAAGAACCTAGTATATTGATTAAATCAAACAAGTGTAAACACCATTAAAACTCTAAATCTATTTAAATCCATCAATCAAAGTAGTCATTCATCATGGTTTGCATTCCGTACAAATGTGAACAGGTTTAATTCTTAAATCATTAGACATTCTAACCACCTCATGTGAATTAGGCTCCTCTTATTTTTACCAGAACTATTTTTCATGCAATAACCTTGAAATTAAGTTTTTCATCATCTTTAATGACTATATTTGTTATGAAAGAAATGCCCATAGACCATCCATAACATGACTTCATTCAATTTAACAAACAATGGAGTCCTTGATCTTGAATTTCATTTCTTATCGATATTAATTGTTGAATTCTAACTTAGAGACTACCTCCCATCATTTCTCATTAGCAATGCTCTTCTTTTGACTCCAAACACAATTTTTGGCACATTGATCATGAAATTAACACATGTGACTAAACAACCTAGTATATTGACTAAATCAAACAAGTATAAAGACCATTAAAACTCTAAATCTATTTAAATCTATCAATCAAAGGAGTCATTCATCATTATTTGCATTTTGTACAAATGTGAACTGTTTTAATTCTTGCATCACGAGACATTCTAGTCACCACATGTAAATAGGCTCCTCTTATTGTTACCAGAACTATTTTTTTTTTCCCAATAACCTTGAAATTACATTTTGCTTCATCATTAATGACTATATTTGTTATGAAAAAAATGCCAATGGACCATCTATATCATGAATTCATTCAATTTAACAAACAATGGAGTCCTTGATATTGAATTTCATTTCTTATCAATATTAACCGTTGAATTCAAAATTATAGACAGCCTCCCATCATTCATCATTAGCAATGCTCCTCTTTTGACTCCAAACACACTCTTTGACACATTAACCATGATATTAACACATGTGTCTAAACAACCTAGTATATTGATTGAATCAAACATCTATAAAGACAATTAAAACTCTAAATCCATTTAAATCTGTTAGTCAAAGGAGTCATTCATCATGCTTTGCATTCGGTACAAATATGAACTGGTTTAATTCTTCAATCACGAGACATTCTAACCACCTCATGTGAAGTAGGCTCCTTTTATTGTTACCAGTACTATTTTTCATGCAACAACCTTGAAATAAAATTTTGCTTCATCCTTAATGACTATATTCATTATGAAAAAAGTGCCCATGGACCATCTATAACATGAATTCATTCAATTTAGCAAACAATGGAGTCCTGGATCTTGAATTTTGATTTCTTATCGATATTAATTGTTGAATTCAAATTTAGAGACAGCCTTCCATCATTTCTCATTAGCAATGCTCATCTTTTGACTGCAAACACACTTTTTGACACATTTATTATGAAATTAACACATGTGGCTAAACAACCTAGTATGTTGACTAAATCAAACAAGTATAAAGACCATTAGAACTCTAAATCTATTTAAATCCGTCAATCAAAGGAGTCATTCATCATGGTTTGCATTCCGTACAAATGTGAACAGGTTTAATTCTTAAATCACGAGTCATTCTAATCACCTCATGTAAATTAGGCTCCTCTTATTGCTACTAAAACTATTTTTCATGCAATAACCTCGAAATTAACTTTTGCTTTATCCTTAATGACTATATTCATTATGAAAAAAATGCCCATGGACCATCTATAACAAGAATTCATTCAATTTAACAAACAATGGAGTCCTGGATCTTGAATTTCATTTCTTATTGATATTAGTTGTTGAATTGAAAATCGGAGATAGCTTCCCATCATTTCTCATTAGCAATGCTCCTCTTTTGACTCCAAACACACTTTTTGACACATTGATCATGAAATTGACACATGTGGCTAAACAACCTAGTATATTGATTAAATCAATCAAGTATAAAGACCATTAAAACACTAAATCTATTTAAATCTGTCAATCAAAGGAGTCATTCATCATGGTTTGCATTACGTACAATTGTGAACAGGTTTAATTCTTAAATCACGAGACATTCTAATCACCTCATGTAAATTAGGCTCCTCTTATTGCTACTAGAACTATTTTTCATGCAACAACCACGAAATTAACTTTTGCTTTATCCTTAATGACTATATTCATTATGAAAAAAATGCCCATGGACCATCTATAACAAGAATTCATTCAATTTAACAAACAATGGAGTCCTGGATCTTGAATTTCATTTCTTATTGATATTAGTTGTTGAATTGAAAATCAGAGATAGCCTCCCATCATTTCTCGTTAGCAATCCTCCTCTTCTGACTCCAAACACACTTTTTGACACATTGATCATGAAATTAACACATGTGCCTAACCAACCTAGTATATTCATTAAATCAATCAAGTATAAAGACCATTAAAACACTAAATCTATTTAAATCTGTCAATCAAAGGAGTCATTCATCATGGTTTGCATTACGTACAATTATGAAGAGGTTTAATTCTTAAATCACGAGACATTCTAATCACCTCATGTAAATTAGGCTCCTCTTATTGCTACTAGAACTATTTTTCATGGAACAACCTCGAAATTAACTTTTGCTTTATCCTTAATGACTATATTCATTATGAAAAAAATGCCCATGGACCATTTATAACAAGAATTCATTCAATTTAACAAACAATGGAGTCCTGGATCTTGAATTTCATTTCTTATTGATATTAGTTGTTGAATTGAAAATCAGAGATAGCCTCCCATCATTTCTCGTTAGCAATGCTCCTCTTCTGACTCCAAACACACTTTTTGACACATTGATCATGAAATTAACACATGTGGCTAAACAACCTAGTATATTGATTAAATCAATCAAGTATAAAGACCATTAAAACACTAAATCTATTTAAATCTGTCAATCAAAGGAGTCATTCATCATGGTTTGCTTTACGTACAATTGTGAACAGGTTTAATTCTTAAATCATGAGACATTCTAATCACCTAATGAAAATTAGGCTCCTCTTATTGCTACTAGAACTATTTTTCTTGCAATAACATCGAAATTAACTTTTGCTTTATCCTTAATGACTATATTCGTTATGAAAAAAATGCCCATGGACCGTCTAGAACAAGAATTCATTCAATTTAACAAACAATGGAGTCCTAGATCTTGAATTTCATTTCGTATTGATATTAGTTGTTGAATTGAAAATCAAAGACAGCCTCCCATCATTTCTCATTAACAATGCTCCTCTTTTGACTTCAAACACACTTTTTGACACATTGATCATGAAACTAACACATATGGCTAAACAACCTAGTATATTGATTGAATCAAACAAGTATAAAGACCATTAAAACTCTAAATCTATTTAAATCCATCAAACAAAGGAGTCATTCATCATTGTTAGCATTCCGTACAAATGTGAACAGGTTTAATTCTTAAATCACGAGACATTCTAATCACCTCATGTGAATTAGGCTCCTCTTCTCGTTACAAGGACTATTTTCATGCAATAACCTTGAAATAAATTTTTGCTTCATCCTTAGTCACTATATTTGTTATGAAAAAAATGCCATGCACCATCTATAACATGAATTCATTCAATTTAACAAACAATGGAGTCCTTGATCTTGAATTTCATTTCTTATTGATATTAATTGTTGAATTCAAAATTAGAAAATGTATGCCATCATTTCTCATTAGCAATGCTCCTCTTCTGACTCCAAACACACTTTTTGACACATTGATCATGAAATTAACACATGTGGCTAAACAACCTAGTATATTGATTAAATCAATCAAGTATAAAGACCATTAAAACACTAAATCTATTTAAATCTGTCAATCAAAGGAGTCATTCATCATGGTTTGCATTACGTACAAATGTGAACAAATTTAATTCTTAAATCACGAGACATTCTAATCACCTCATGTAAATTAGACTCCTCTTATTGCTACTAGAACTATTTTTCATGCAATAACATCAAAATTAACTTTTGCTTTATCCTTAATGACAATATTCGTTATGAAAAAAATGCCCATGGACCGTCTATAACAAGAATTCATTCAATTTAACAAACAATGGAGTCCTGGATCTTGAATTTCATTTCTTATTGATATTAGTTGTTGAATAGAAAATCGGAGACAACCTCCCATCATTTCTCATTAGCAATGCTCCTCTTTTGACTCCAAACACACTTTTCGACACATTGATCATGAAATTAACAAATGTGGCTAAAGAACCTAGTATATTGATTGAATAAAACAACTATAAAGACAATTAAAACTCTAAATTCATTTAAATACGTTAGTCAAAGGAGTCATTCATCATGGTTTGCATTCCATACAAATGGGAACTGGATTAATTCCTAAATCATGAGACATTGTAATCACCTCATGTGAATTAGGCTCCTCTTATTGTTACTAGGACTTTTTTCATGCAATAACCTTGAAATTAACTTTTGCTTCATCCTTAATGACTATATTCGTTATGAAAAAAATGCCCATGGACCATCTATAACATGAATTCATTCAATTTAACAAACAATGGAGTCCTTGATCTTGAAATTCATTTCTTATTGATATTAATTGTGGAATTCAAAATTAGAGACAGCCTCCTATCATTTCTCATTAGCAATGGTCCCCTTATGACTCCAAACACACTTTTTGACACATTGATCATGAAATTAACACATGTGCCTAAACAACCTAGTATAATGATTGAATCAAACAAGTAGAAACACCATTAGAACTCTAAATCAATTTAAATTTGTCAGTCAAAGGAGTCATTCATCATGGTTTGCATTCCGTACAAATGGGGACTGGTTTAATTCTTAAATCACGAGACATTGTAATCACCTCATGTAAATTAGGCTCCTCTTATTGTAACCAGGACTATTTTTCATGCAATAACCTTGAAATTAAATTTTCCTTCATCCTTAATGACAATATTCGTTATGAAAAAATTCCCATGGACCATCTATAACATGAATTCATTCAATTTAACAAACAATGGAGTCCTTGATCTAGAATTTCATTTCTTATTAATATTAATTGTTGAATTCAAGATTCGAGATTGCCTCCCATAATTTGTCATTAGCAAGGCTCCTCTTTTGACTAAATACATACTTTTTGACACATTGATCATAAAATTAACACATGCAGCTAGACAACCTATTATATTGATTGAATCAAACAAGTATAAAATCCATTAAAACTCTAAATCCATTTAAATTCATCAGTCAAAGGAGTCATTCATCATGGTTTGCATTCTATACAAATGTGAACTGGTTTAATTCTTAAATCACGAGACATTCTAATCACCTCATGTAAATTAGGCTCCTCTTATTGTAACCAGGACTATTTTTCATGCAATAACCTTGAAATTAAATTTTGCTTCATCCTTAATGACTATATTCATTATGAAAAAAAATGCCCATGGACCATCTATAACATGAATTCATTCAATTTAAGAAACAATGGAGTCCTTGATCTTGAATTTCATTTCTTATTGATATTAATTGTTGAATTCAAAATTAAAGATTGCCTCCCATCATTTGTCATTAGCAAGGCTCCTCTTTTGACTCCACACACACTTTTTGACATATTGATCATGAAATTAACACATGTGGCTAAACAACCAAGTATATTGATTAAATCAATCAAGTATAAACAACATTACAACTCTAAATCTATGTAAATCCGTCAATCAAAGGAGTCATTCATCATGGTTTCCATTCCGTACAAATGTGAACTGGTTTAATTCTTAAATCACGAGACATTCTAATCGCCTCCTGTTAACTAGTTTTCATGAAATAACCTTGAAATTAAATTTTGCTTCATTGTTAATGACTATATTCATTATGAAAAAAATGCCCATGGAGCATCTGTAACATGAATTCAATCAATTTCACCAACAATGGAGTCCTTGATCTTGAAATTCATTTCTTATTGATATTAATTGTTCAATCCAAAATTAGAGAGTGCCTCAAATGATTTCTAATTAGCGATGTTCCTCATTTGACACCAAACACACTTTTTGACACGTTGATCATAAAATTAACACATGTAGCTAAACAACCTAGCATATTGATTGAATCAAACAACTAATTTCTTATTGATATTCATTGTGGAATTCAAAATTAGAGACAGCCTCCCATCATTTCTCATTAGAAATGCTCTTCTAATGACTCCAAACACACTTTTTGATACATTGATCATGAAATTAACACATGTGGCTAAACAACCTAGTATATTGATTGAATCAAACAAGTATAAACACCATTACAACTCTAAATCTATTTAAATCCGTCAATCAAAGGAGTCATTCATCGTGGTTTGCATTTCGTACAAATGTGAACTGGTTTAATTCTTAAATCATGAGACATTCTAATGAGTTCATGTGAATTAGGCTCCTTTTATTGTTACTAGGACTATTTTTCATGCAATAACCTTGAAATTAAATTTTGCTTCATCCTTAATGACAATATTCATTATGAAAAAAATGCCCATGGACCATCTATAACATGAATTCATTCAATTTAACAAACAATGGAGTCCTTGATCTAGAATTTCATTTCTTATTGATATTAATTGTTGAATTCAAGATTCGACATTGCCTCCCATAATTTATCGTTAGCAAGGCTCGTATTTTGACTCCACATATACTTTTTGACACATTGATCATAAAATTAACACATGCAGCTAAACAACCTATTATATTGATTGAATCAAACAAGTATAAAAACCATTAAAACTCTAAATCCATTTAAATTCGTCAGTCAAAGGAGTCAGTCATCATGGCTTGCATTCCGTACAAATGGGAATTGGTTTAATTCCTAAATCATGAGACATTCTAATCACCTCATGTGAATTAGGTTCCTCTTATTGTTACAAGGAGTTTTTTCATGCAATAACCTTGAAATGAAATTTTGATTCATCCTTAATGACTATATTTGTTACAAAAAAAATTCCTATAGACCATCTATAACATGAATTTATTCAATTTAACAAACAATGGAGTCCTTGATCTTGAATTTCATTTACTATTGATATTAATTGTTGAATCCAAAATTGGAGACTGCCTCCCATCCTTTCTCATTAGCAATGCTCCTCTTATGACTCCAATCACACTTTTTGACAAATTGATCATGAAATTAACACATGTGGCTAAACAACCTAGTATATTGATTGAATCAAACAAGTATAAAGACCATTAAGACTAAAAATCTATTTAAATCCATCAAGCAAAGGAGTCATTCATCATGGTTTGCATTCTGTACAAATGTGAACTGGTTTAATTCTTAAATCACGAGACATTGTAATCACCTCATGTAAATTAGGCTCCTCTTATTGTTACCAAGACTATTTTTCATGCAATAACCTTGAAATTAAATTTTGCTTCATCCTTAATGACTATATTCGTTATGAAAAAATGCCCATGGACCATCTATAACATGAATTCATTCAATTTAACAAACAATGGAGTCTTTGATCTTGAATTTCATTTCTTATTGATATTAATTGTTGAATTCAAGATTAGAGATTGGCTCCCATAATTCGTCGTTAGCAAGGCTCCTCTTTTGACTCCACACACACTTTTTGACACATTGATCATGAAATTAACACATGTGGCTAAACAACCTAGTATATTGATTGAATCAAACAAGTTGAAACACCATTAAAACTCTAAATCAATTTAAATTCGTCAGTCAAAGGAGTCATTCATCATGGTTTGCATTCCGTACAAATGGGGACTGGTTTAATTCTTAAATCATGACACATTCTAATCGCCTTATTTGAATTAGGCTCCTCTTATTGTTACCCGGACTATTTTTCATGCAATAACCTTGAAATTAAATTTTGCTTCATCGTTAATGACCATATTTGTTATCAAAAACATGCCCATGGACCATCTATAACATGAATTCATTTAATTTAACAAACAATGGATTCCTTGATCCTGAATTTCATTTCTTATTGATATTAATAGTTAAATTCAAAAAAAGTGAGTACCTCACATCATTTCTGGTTCGCAATGCTCCTTTTTTAATTCCAAACACACTTTTTGACACATTCATCATGAAATTAACACGTGGCTAAACAACCTAGTATATTAATTGAATCAAACAAGTATAAGGACCATTAAAATTCTAAAACTATTTAAATCTATCAGCCAAAGGAGTCATTCATCATGGTTTGCATTTCGTAAAAATGTTAACTATTTTAATTCTTAAATAATGAGACTTTCTACTTACCTCATGTTAATTAGACTACTCTTATTGTTACCAGGACTTTTTTCATCCAATAACCTTGAAATTAACTTATTCTTCATCCTTAATGACTACTTTCGATATGAAAAAAATGTCTATGGACCATCTATAACATGAATTCATTCAATTTAACAAACAATGGTGTGCTTGACCTTGAATTTCATTTCTTATTGATATTAATTGTTGAAAACAAAATTAGAGATTGCCTCCCATCATTTGTCGTTAGCAAGGCTCCGCTTTTGACTCCACACACTTTTTGACACATTGATCATGAAATTAACACATGTGGCTAAACAAACTAGTATATTGATTGAAACAAACAAGTAGAAACTCCATTAAAACTTTAAATCCATTTAAATTCGTCAGTCAAAGGAGTCTTTCATCATGGTTTGCATTCCGTACAAATGGGAATTGGTTTAATTCCTAAATCATGAGACATTCTAATCACCTCATTTGAATTAGGCTCCTCTTATTGTTACAAGGACTTTTTTGCATCCAATAAACTTGAAATTAAGTTTTGCTTCATCGTTAATGACCATATTCGTTATGAAAAACATGCCCATTGACCATTTATAACATGAATTCATTCGATTTAACAAACAATGGAGTCCTTGATCTTAAATTTCATTTCTTATTAATATTAATTGTTGAATTCAAAATTAGAGATTGCCTCCCATCATTTGTCGTTAGCAAGGCACCTCTTTTGACTCCACACACACTTTTTGACATGTTGATCATGAAAGTAACACATATGGCTAAACAACGTAGTATATTGATTGAATCAAATAAGTATAAACACCATTAAAACACTAAATCCATTTAAATATGCCAGTCAAAGGAGTCATTGATCATGGTTTCCATTCGATACAAATGTGAACTGGTTTAATTCTTAAATCACAAGCCATTCTAATCACCTCATGTGAATTAGGCTCCTCTTATTGTTACCAGGACTTTTTTCATGCAATAACCTTGAAATTAAAGTTTGCTTCATTGTTAATGACTATATTCGTTATGAAAAAAATTCCCATCGACCATTTATAACATGAATTCAACCAATTTAACAAACAATGGAGTCGTTGATCTTGAAATTCATTTATTATTGATATTCATTGCTCAATTCAAAATTAGAGAGTGCCTCAAATGATTTCACATTAGCAATGCACCTCTTTTGACTCCAAACACACTTTTTGACACATTGATCATGAAATTAACACATGTGGCTAAACAACCTAGTATATTGATTGAATCAAACAAGTATAAACACCATTACAACTCTAAATCTATTTAAATCCATCAATCAAAGGAGTCATTCATCATGGTTTGCATTCCGTACAAATGTGAACTAGTTTAATTCTTAAATCACGAGACATTCTTATCACCTCATGTGAATTAGGCTCCTCTTATTGTTCCAGGACTATTTTCATGCAATAACCTTGAAATTAAATTTTGCTTCATCCTTAATGACTATATTCATTATGAAAAAAATGTCCATGGACCATCTATAACATGAATTCATTCAATTTAACAAACAATGGAGTCCTTGATCTTGAATTTCATTTCTTATTTATATTAAATGTCGAATTCAAAATTAGGGATTGCCTCCCATCATTTGTCGTTAGCAAGTCTCCTCTTTTGACTCCACCCACAGTTTTTGACACATTGATCATGAAATTAACACATGTGGCTAAACAACCTAGTATATTGATCGAATCAAACAAGTAGAAACACCATTAAAACTCTAAATCAATTTAAATTCGTCAGTCAAAGGAGTCATTCATCATGGTTTGCATTCCGTACAAATGGGAACTAGTTTAATTCTTAAATCATCAGATATTCTAATCACCTCATGTGAATTAGGCTCCTCTTATTGTTACCAAGACTATTTTCCATGCAATATCCTAGAAATTAAATTTTGCTTCATCGTTAATGACTATATTAGTTATTAAAAAAATGCCCATGGACCATCTATAACATGAATTCATTCAATTTAACAAACAATGGAGTGCTTGATCTTGAATTTCATTTCTTATTGATATTAATTATCGAATTCAAAATAAGAAAGTGCCTCCCATCATTTCTCATTAGCAGGGCTCTACTTTTGACTCCAAACACACTTTTTGACACATTGATCATGAAATTAACACATGTCGCTAAACAACCTATTATATTGATTGAATCAAACAAGTAGAAACACCATTAAAACTCTAAATCCATTTAAATCCGTCAGTCAAAGGAGTCATTCATCATGGTTTGCATTCCGTACAAATGGGAACTGGTTTAATTCTTAAATCATGAGACATTCTAATCACCTCATGTGAATTAGGATCCACTTATTGTTTCCAGGACAATTTTTCATGCAATAACCTTGAAATTGAGTTTTGCTTCACCCTTAATGACATATTCGTTATGAAAAAAATGCCCATGGACCATCTATAACATGAATTCATTCGATTTAACAAACAATGGAGTCCTTGATCTTGAATTTCATTTCTTATTCATATTAATTGTTGAATTCAAAATTAGAGATTGCCTCCCATCATTTGTTGTTAGCAAGGCTACTCTTTTGACTCCACAAACACATTTTGATACATTGATCATGAAATTAAGACATGTGGCTAAACAACCTAGTATATTGACTGAATCAAACAAGTATAAACCCCATTAAAACTCTAAATCCGTTTAAATCCGCCAGTCAAAGGAGTCATTCATCATGGTTTGCATTACGTACAAATGGGAACTAGTTTAATACTTAAATCATGAGACATTCTAATCACCTCATGTGAATTAGGCTCCTCTTATTGTTACCAGGACTATTTTTCATGTAATAACCTTGAAATTAAATTGTACTTCATCCTTAATGACTATATTCGTTATGAAAAAAATGCCCATGGACCATCTATAACATGAATTCATTCAATTTAACAATCACTAGAGTCCTTGATCTTGAAATTCATTTCTTATTGATATTAATTATGGAATTCAAAATTAGAGACAGCCTCCCATCATTTCTCATTAACAATGCTCCTCTTTTGACTCCAAACACACTTTTTGACACATTGATCATGAAATTAACACATGTGGCTAAACAACCTAGTATATTGATTGAATCAAACAAGTATAAACACCATTACAACTCTAAATCTATTTAAATCCGTCAATCAAAGGAGTCATTCATCATGGTTTGCATTCCGTACAAATGAGAACTGGTTTAATTCTTAAATGACGAGACATTCTAATCACCTCATGTGAATTAGGCTCCTTTTATTGTTCCAGGACTTTTTTCTTGCAATAACCTTGAAATTAAATTTTGCTTCATCCTTAATGACTATATTCATTATGAAAAAAATGTCCATGGACCATCTATAACATGAATTCATTCAATTTAACAAACAATGGAGTCCTTGATCTTGAATTTCATTTCTTATTTATATTAATTGTCGAATTCAAAATTGGGGATTGCCTCCCATCATTTGTCGTTAGCAAAGCTCCTCTTTTGACTCCACACACACTTTTTGACACATTGATCATGAAATTAACACATGTGGCTAAACCACCTAGTATATTGATTGAATCAAACAAGTAGAAACATCATGAAAACTCTAAATCAATTTAAATTCGTCAGTCAAAGGAGTCATTCATCATGGTTTGCATTCCGTACAAATGGGAACTGGTTTAATTCTTAAATCATCAGACATTCTAATCGCCTCATGTGAATTAGGCTCCTCTTATTGTTACCAAGACTATTTTTCATGCAATAACCTCGAAATAAAATTTTGCTTCATCGTTAATGACTATATTAGTTATTAAAAAAATGCCATGGACCATCTATAATATGAATTCATTCAATTTAACAAACAATGTAGTGCTTGATCTTGAATTTCATTTCTTATTGATATTAATTGTTGAATTCAAAATAAGAAAGTGCCTCCCATCATTTCTCATCAGCAGGGCTCCGCTTTTGACTCCAAACACACTTTTTGATTGATTGATCATGAAATTAACACATGTGGCTAAACAACCTATTATATTGATTGAATCAAACAAGTAGAAACACCATTAAAACTCTAAATCCATTTAAATCCGTCAGTCAAAGGAGTCATTCATCATGATTTGCATTTCGTACAAATGGGAACTGGTTTAATACTTAAATCATGAGACATTGTAATCACCTCATGTGAATTAGGATCCACTTATTGTTTCCAGGACAATTTTTCATGCAATAACCTTGAAATTAAGTTTTGCTTCACCCTTAATGTCATATTCGTTATGAAAAAAATGCCCATGGACCATCTATAACATGAATTCATTCGATTTAACAAACAATGGAGTCCTTTATCTTGAATTTCATTTCTTATTAATATTAAATGTTGAATTCAAAATTAGAGATTGCCTCCCATCATTTGTCGTTAGCAAGGCACCTCTTTTGACTCCACACACACATTTTGATACATTGATCATGAAATTAACACATGTGGCTAAACAACCTAGTATATTGATTCAATCAAACAAGTATAAACACCATTAAAACTCTAAATCCATTTAAATCTACCAGTCAAAGGAGTCATTCATCATGGTTTGCATTACGTACAAATGGGAACTGGTTTAATACTTAAATCGTGAGACATTCTAATCACCTCATGTGAATTAGGCTCCTCTTATTGTTACCAGCACTATTTTTCATGCAATAACCTTGAAATTAAATTTTGCTTTATCCTTAATGACTATATTCGTTATGAAAAAAATGCCCATGGACCATCTATAACATGAATTGATTCAATTTAACAACCAATGGAGTACTTGATCTTGAAATTCATTTCTTATTGATATTAATTGTGGAATTCAAAATTAGAGACAGCCTCCCATAATTTCTCATTAGCAATGCTCCTCTTTTGACTCCAAACACACTTTTTGACACATTGATCATGAAATTAACACATGTGGCTAAACAACCTAGTATATTGATTGAATCAAATAAGTAT
Source organism: Ceriops zippeliana (assembly GCA_037897445.1). Classification (NCBI taxonomy): domain Eukaryota; kingdom Viridiplantae; phylum Streptophyta; class Magnoliopsida; order Malpighiales; family Rhizophoraceae; genus Ceriops; species Ceriops zippeliana. The sequence goes on along the minus strand of JBAPLH010000397.1, from coordinate 76,509 downwards.
AAACACCATTACAACTCTAAATCTATTTAAATCCGTCAATCAAAGGAGTCATTCATCATGGTTTGCATTCCGTACAAATGAGAACTGGTTTAATTCTTAAATGATGAGACATTCTAATCACCTCATGTGAATTAGGCTCCTCTTATTGTTTCTGGGACAATTTCTCATGCAATAACCTTGAAATTAAGTTTTGCCTCACCCTTAATGACATATTCGTTATGAAAAAAATGCTCATGGACCATCTATAACATGAATTCATTCGATTTAACAAACAATGGAGTCCTTGATCTTGAATTTCATTTCTTATTAATATTAATTGTTGAATTCAAAATTAGAGATTGCCTCCCATCATTTGTTGTTAGCAAGGCTACTCTTTTGACTCCAAAACACATTTTTTGATACATTGATCATGAAATTAACACATGTGGCTAAACAACCTATTATATTGATTGAATCAAACAAGTATAAACATCATTAAAACTCTAAATCCATTTAAATCTGCCAGTCAAAAAGGAGTCATTCATCATGGTTTGCATTACGTACAAATGGGAACTGGATTAATACTTAAATCATGAGACATTCTAATCACCTCATGTGAATTAGGCTCCTCTTATTGTTTACCAGGACTAATTTTTCATGCAATAACCTTGAAATTAAATTTTTGCTTCATCCTTAATGACTATATTCGTTATGAAAAAAATGCCCATGGACCATCTATAACATGAATTCATTCAATTTAACAACCACTGGAGTCGTTGATCTTGAAATTCATTTCTTATTGATATTAATTATGGAATTCAAAAATAGTGACAGCCTCCCATCATTTCTCATTAGCAATGCTCCTCTTTTGACTTCCAAAAACACTTTTTGTCACATTGATCATGAAATTAACACATGTGGCTAAACAACCTAGCATGTTGATTGAATCAAATAAGAATAAACACCATTACAACTCTAAATCTATTTAAATCCGTCAATCAAAGGAGTCATTCATCATGGTTTGCATTCCGTACAAATGAGAACTGGTTTAATTCTTAAATGATGAGACATTCTAATCACCTCATGTGAATTAGGCTCCTCTTATTGTTACCAGGACTTTTTTCATGCAATAACCTTCGAATTAAATTTTGCTTCATCCTCAATGACTATATTTCGTTATGAAAAAAATTCCCATGGACCATCTATAACATGAATTCATTCAATTTAACAAACAATGGAGTGCTTGATCTTGAATTTCATTTCTTATTGATATTAATTGTTGAATTCAAAATAAGAAAGTGCCTCCCATCATTTCTCATTAGCAGGGCTCCGCTTTTGACTCCAAACACACTTTTTGATACACTGATCATGAAATTAACACATGTGGCTGAACAACCTATTATATTGATTGAATCAAAAAAGTAGAAACACCATTAAAACTCTAAATCCATTTAAATCCGTCAGTCAAAGGAGTCATTCATCATGGTTTGTATTCCGTACAAATGGGAACTGGTTTAATTCTTAAATCATGAGACATTCTAATCACCTCATGTGAATTAGGATCCACTTATTGTTTCTGGGACAATTTCTCATGCAATAACCTTGAAATTAAGGTTTGCCTCACCCTTAATGACATATTCGATATGAAAAAAATGCCCATGGACCATCTATAACATGAATTCATTCGATTTAACAAACAATGGAGTCTTTGATCTTGAATTTCATTTCTTCTTAATATTAATTGTTGAATTCAAAATTAGAGATTGCCTCCCATCATTTGTTGTTAGCAAGGCTACTCTTTTGACTCCACAAACACATTTTGATGCATTGATCATGAAATTAACACATGTGGCTAAACAACCTAGTATATTGATTGAATCAAACAAGATTAAACATCATTAAAACTCTAAATCCATTTAAATCTGCCAGTCAAATGAGTCATTCATCATGGTTTGCATTACGTACAAATGGGAACTGGTTTAATACTTAAATCATGAGACATTCTAATCACCTCATGTGAATTAGGCTCCTCTTATTGTTACCAGCACTATTTTTCATGCAATAACCTTGAAATTAAATTTTGCTTCATCCTTAATGACTATATTCGTTATGAAAAAAATGCCCATGGACCATCTATAACATGAATTCATTCAATTTAACAACCACTGGAGTCGTTGATCTTGAAATTCATTTCTTATTGATATTAATTATGGAATTCAAAAATAGTGACAGCCTCCCATCATTTCTCATTAGCAATGCTCCTCTTTTGACTCCAAACACACTTTTTGTCACATTGATCATGAAATTAACACACATGTGGCTAAACAACCTAGCATGTTGATTGAATCAAATAAGAATAAACACCATTACAACTCTAAATCTATTTAAATCCGTCAATCAAAGGAGTCATTCATCATGGTTTGCATTCCGTACAAATGAGAACTGGTTTAATTCTTAAATGACGAGACATTCTAATCACCTCATGTGAATTAGGCTCCTCTTATTGTTACCAGGACTTTTTTCATGCAATAAACTTCGAATTAAATTTTGCTTCATCCTCAATGACTATATTCGTTATGAAAAAAATTCCCATGGACCATCTATAACATGAATTCATTCAATTTAACAAACAATGGAGTGCTTGATCTTGAATTTCATTTCTTATTGATATTAATTGTTGAATTCAAAATAAGAAAGTGCCTCCCATCATTTCTCATTAGCAGGGCTCCGCTTTTGACTCCAAACACACTTTTTGATACACTGATCATGAAATTAACACATGGGGCTGAACAACATATTATATTGATTGAATCAAACAAGTAGAAACACCATTAAAACTCTAAATCCATTTAAATCCGTCAGTCAAAGGAGTCATTCATCATGGTTTGCATTCCGTACAAATGGGAACTGGTTTAATTCTTAAATCATGAGACATTCTAATCACCTCATGTGAATTAGGATCCACTTATTGTTTCCAGGACAATTTCTCATGCAATAACCTTGAAATTAAGTTTTGCCTCACCCTTAATGACATATTCGATATGAAAAAAAATGCCCATGGACCATCTATAACATGAATTCATTCGATTTAACGAACAATGGAGTCCTTGATCTTGAATTTCATTTCTTATTAATATTAATTGTTGAATTCAAAATTAGAGATTGCCTCCCATCATTTTTTGTTAGCAAGGCTACTCTTTTGACTCCACAAACACATTTTGATGCATTGATCATGAAATTAACACATGTGGCTAAACAACCTAGTATATTGATTGAATCAAACAAGTATAAACATCATTAAAACTCTAAATCCATTTAAATCTGCCAGTCAAATGAGTCATTCATCATGGTTTGCATTACGTACAAATGGGAACTGGTTTAATACTTAAATCATGAGACATTCTAATCACCTCATGTGAATTAGGCTCCTCTTATTGTTACCAGCACTATTTTTCATGCAATAACCTTGAAATTAAATTTTGCTTCATCCTTAATGACTATATTCGTTATGAAAAAAATGCCCATGGACCATCTATAACATGAATTCATTCAATTTAACAACCACTGGAGTCGTTGATCTTGAAATTCATTTCTTATTGATATTAATTATGGAATTCAAAAATAGTGACAGCCTCCCATCATTTCTCATTAGCAATGCTCCTCTTTTGACTCCAAACACACTTTTTGTCACATTGATCATGAAATTAACACATGTTGCTAAACAACCTAGCATGTTGATTGAATCAAATAAGAATAAACACCATTACAACTCTAAATCTGTTTAAATCCGTCAATCAAAGGAGTCATTCATCAAGGTTTGCATTCCGTACAAATGAGAACTGGTTTAATTCTTAAATGATGAGACATTCTAATCACCTCATGTGAATTAGGCTCCTCTTATTGTTACCAGGACTTTTTTCATGCAATAAACTTCGAATTAAATTTTGCTTCATCTTCAATGACTATATTCGTTATGAAAAAAATTCCCATGGACCATCTATAACATGAATTCATTCAATTTAACAAACAATGGAGTGCTTGATCTTGAATTTCATTTCTTATTGATATTAATTGTTGAATTCAAAATAAGAAAGTGCCTCCCATCCTTTCTCATCAGCAGGGCTCCGCTTTTGACTCCAAACACACTTTTTGATACACTGATCATGAAGGTAACACATGCGGCTGAACAACCTATTATATTGATTGAATCAAACAAGTAGAAACACCATTAAAACTCTAAATCCATTTAAATCCGTCAGTCAAAGGAGTCATTCATCATGGTTTGCATTCTGTACAAATCGGAACTGGTTTAATTCTTAAATCATGAGACATTCTAATCACCTCATGTGAATTAGGATCCACTTATTGTTTCCAGGACAATTTCTCATGCAATAATCTTGAAATTAAGTTTTGCCTCACCCTTAATGACATATTCGTTATGAAAAAAATGCCCATGGACCATCTATAACATGAATTCATTCAATTTAACAACCACTGGAGTCGTTGATCTTGAAATTCATTTCTTATTGATATTAATTATGGAATTCAAAAATAGTGACAGCCTCCCATCATTTCTCATTAGCAATGCTCCTCTTTTGACTCGAAACACACTCTTTGTCACATTGATCATGAAATTAACACATGTGGCTAAACAACCTAGCATGTTGATTGAATCAAATAAGTATAAACACCATTACAACTTTAAATCTATTTAAATCCGTCAATCAAAGGAGTCATTCATCATGGTTTGCATTCCGTACAAATGAGAACTGGTTTAATTCTTAAATGACTAGACATTCTAATCACCTCATGTGAATTAGGCTCCTCTTATTGTTACCAGGACTTTTTTCATGCAATAACCTTCAAATTAAATTTTGCTTCATCCTCAATGACTATATTCGTTATGAAAAAAATTCCCATGGACCATCTATAACATGAATTCATTCAATTTAACAAACAATGGAGTGCTTGATCTTGAATTTCATTTCTTATTGATATTAATTGTTGAATTCAAAATAAGAAAGTGCCTCCCATCCTTTCTCATCAGCAGGGCTCCGTTTTTGACTCCAAACACACTTTTTGATACACTGATCATGAAAGTAACACATGCGGCTGAACAACCTATTATATTGATTGAATCAAACAAGTAGAAACACCATTAAAACTCTAAATCCATTTAAATCCGTCAGTCAAAGGAGTCATTCATCATGGTTTGCATTCCGTACAAATGGGAACTGGTTTAATTCTCAAATCATGAGACATTCTAATCACCTCATGTGAATTAGGATCCACTTATTGTTTCCAGGACAATTTCTCATGCAATAACCTTGAAATTAAGTTTTGCCTCACCCTTAATGACATATTCGTTATGAAAAAAATGCCCATGGACCATCTATAACATGAATTCATTCAATTTAACAACCACTGGAGTCCTTGATCTTGAAATTCATTTCTTATTGATATTAATTATGGAATTAAAAAATAGTGTTAGCCTCCCATCATTTCTCATTAACAATGCTCCTCTTTTGACTCCAAACACACTTTTTGACCCATTGATCATGAATTTAACACATGTGGCTAAACAACCTAGCATGTTGACTGAATCAAATAAGTATAAAAACCATTACAACTCTAAATCTATTTAAATCCGTCAATCAAAGGAGTCATTCATCATGGTTTGCATTCTGTACAAATGAGAACTGGTTTTATTCTTAAATGACGAGACATTCTAATCACCTCATGTGAATTAGGCACCTCTTATTGTTACCAGGACTTTTTTCATGCAATAACCTTCAAATTAAATTTTGCTTCATCCTCAATGACTATATTCGTTATGAAAAAAATTCTCATGGACCATCTATAACATGAATTCATTCAATTCAACAAACAATGGAGTGCTTGATCTTGAATTTCATTTCTTATTGATATTAATTGTTGAATTCAAAATAAGAAAGTGCCTCCCATCCTTTCTCATCAGCAGGGCTCCGCTTTTGACTCCAAACACACTTTTTGATACACTGATCATGAAAGTAACACATGCGGCTGAACAACCTATTATATTGATTGAATTAAACAAGTAGAAACACCATTAAAACTCTAAATCCATTTAAATCCGTCAGTCAAAGGAGTCATTCATCATGGTTTGCATTCCGTACAAATGGGAACTGGTTTAATTCTCAAATCATGAGACATTCTAATCACCTCATGTGAATTAGGATCCACTTATTGTTTCCAGGACAATTTCTCATGCAATAGCCTTGAAATTAAGTTTTGCCTCACCCTTAATGACATATTCGTTATGAAAAAAATGCCCATGGACCATCTATAACATGAATTCATTCGATTTAACAAACAATGGAGTCCTAGATCCTGAATTTCATTTCTTATTAATATTAATTGTTGAATTCAAAATTAGAGATTGCCTCCCATCATTTGTTGTTAGCAAGGCTACTCTTTTGACTCCACAAACACATTTTGATACATAGATGATGAAATTAACACATGTGGCTAAACAACCTAGTATATTGATTGAATCAAACAAGTATAAACACCATTAAAACTCTAAATCCATTTAAATGTGCCAGTCAAATGAGTCATTCATCATGGTTTGCATTACGTACAAATGGGAACTGGTTTAATACTTAAATCAGGAGACATTCTAATCACCTCATGTGAATTAGGCTCCTCTTATTGTTACCAGGACTATTTTTCATGCAATAACCTTGAAATTAAATTTTGCTTCATCCTTAATGACTATATTCGTTATGAAAAAAATGCCCATGGACCATCTATAACATGAATTCATTCAACTTAACAACCACTGGAGTCCTTGATCTTGAAATTCATTTCTTATTGATATTAATTATGGAATTCAAAAATAGAGATAGCCTCCCATCATTTCTCATTCGCAATGCTCCTCTTTTGACTCCAAACACACTTTTTGACCCATTGATCATGAAATTAACACATGTGGCTAAACAACCTAGCATGTTGATTGAATCAAACAAGTATAAACACCATTACAACTCTAAATCTATTTAAATTCGTCAATCAAAGGAGTCATTCATCATGGTTTGCATTCCGTACAAATGAGAACTGGTTTAATTCTTAAATGACGAGACATTCTAAACACCTCATGTGAATTAGGCTCCTCTTATTGTTACCAGGACTTTTTTCATGCAATAACCTTCAAATTAAATTTTCCATCATACTTAATGACTATATTCGTTATGAAAAAAATTCCCATGGACCATTTATAACATGAATTCATTCAATTAAACAAACAATGGAGTGCTTGATCTTGAATTTCATTTCTTATTGATATTAATTGTTGAATTCAAAATAAGAAAGTGCCTCCCATCATTTGTCGTTAGCAAGGATCCTCTTTTGACTCCAAACACACTTTTTGACACATTGATCATGAAATTAACACATGTGGCTGAACAACCAAGTATATTGATTGAATCAAACAAGTAGAAACACCATTAAAACTCTAAATCTATTTAAATTCGTCAGTCAAAGGTGTCATTCATCATGGTTTGCATTCCGTACAAATGGGAACTGGTTTAATTCTTAAATCACGAGACATTCTAATCACCTCATGTGAATTAGGCTCCTCTTATTGTTACCACGACTTTTTTCGTGCAATAACTTTGAAATTAAATTTTGCTTCATCCTTAACGACTATATTCGTTATGTAAATAAGGCCCGTGGACCATCTATAACATGAATCCATTCAATTTAACAAACAAGTATAAAGACCATTAAAACCATAAATTTGTTTAAATCCGTCAATCAAAGGAGTCATTCATCATGGTTTGTATTCGTACAAATGTGAACAGGTTTAATTCTTAAATCACGAGACATTCTAATCACCTAATATGAATTAGGCTCCTCTTGTTGTTACCAGGACTATTTTTCATGCAATAAACTTGAAATAAAATTTTGCCCCATCATTAATGACTATTTTGTTATGAAACAAATGCCCATGGACCATCTATAACATGAATCCATTCAATTTAACAAACAATGGAGTGCTTGATCTTGAATTTCATTTCTTATTGATATTAATTGTTGAATTTAAAATAAGAGAGTGCCTCCCATCATTTCTCATTAGTAAGGCTCCCCTTTTGACATCAAAAGCACTTTTTGATACATTGATCATGAAATTAACACATGTGGCTAAACAACCTAGTATATTGATTGAATCAAACAAGTATAAACACCATGAAAACTTTAAATCCATTTAAATCCGCCAGTCAAAGGAGTGATTCATCATGGTTTGCATTCTGTATAAATGGGAACTGGTTTAATTCATTAATCATGAGACAATCTAATCGCCTCATGTGAATTAGGATGCTCTTATTATTACTAGGAATATTTTTCATGCAATAACCTTGAAATTAAATTTTGCTTCATCGTTAATGACTATATTCGTTATGAAAAAAATTCCCATGGACCATCTATAACATGAATTCAATCAATTTTACAAACAATGGAGTCTTTGATCTTGAAATTCATTTCTTATTGATATTAATTATGGAATTCAAAATTAGAGACAGCCTCCCATCATTTCTCATTAGCAATGATCCTCTTTTGACTCCAAACACTTTTTGACACATTGATCATGAAGTTAACACATGTGGCTAAACAACATAGTATATTGATTGAATCAAACAAGTATAAACACGATAACGACTCTAAATCTATTTAAATCCGTGAATCAAAGGAGTCATTATTCATGGTTTGCATTCCGTACAAATGTTAACTGGTTTAATTCTTAAATCACGAGACATTCTAATCACCTCATGTGAATTAGGCTCCTCATATTGTTACTAGAACTTTTTTCATGCAATAACCTTGAAATTAAATTTTGCTTCATCCTTAATGACTATATTCGTTATGAAAAAAATGCCCATGGACCATCTATAACATGAATTCAATCAATTTCACAAATAATGGAGTGCTTGAACTTGAATTTCATTTTTTATTGATATTAATTGTTGAATTAAAAATAAAAGAGTATGTCCCATCATTTCTCATTAGCAAGGCTCCGCTATTGACACCAAACACACTTTTTGATACATTGATCATGAAATTAACACATGTGGCTAAACAACCTAGTATATTGATTGAATCCAACAAGTATAAACACCATTAAAACACTAAATCCATTTAAATACGCCAGTCAAAGGAGTCATTCATCATGGTTTGCATTCCGTACTAATGGGAACTAGTTTAATACTTAAATCATGAGACATTCTAATCACCTCATGTGAATTAGGCTCCTCTTATTGTCACTAGGACAATTTTTCATGCAATAACCTTGAAATTAAATTTTGCTTCATCCTTCATGACTATATTCGTCATGAAAAAAATGCCCATGGACCATCTATAACATGAATTCATTCAATTTAACAACCACTGGAGTCCTTGATCTTCAAATTCATTTCTTATTGATATTTTTTGTGGAATTCAAAATTAGAGATACCCTCTAATCATTTCTCATTAGCAATGCTCCTCTTTTGACTCCAAACAAACTTTTTGACCCATTGATGATGAATTTAACACATGAGGCATAATATCCTAGTGTATTGATTGAATCAAACAAGTATAAACCCTATTACAACTCTAAATCTATTTAAATCCATCAGTCAAAGGAATCATTCATCATGGTTTGCATTCCGTGCAAATGTGAACTAGTTTAATTCTTAAATCAGGTGACATTCTAATCCCCTCATGTGAATTAGGCTCCTCTTATTGTTACCAGGACCTTTTTCATGCAATAACCTTGAAATTAAGTTTTGCTTCATCCTTAACGACTATAGTCGTTATGAAAGAAATGCTCATGGACCATCTATAACATGAATTCATTCAATTTCACAAACAATGGAGTCCTTGATCTTCAATTTCATTTCTTATTGATATTAATTGTTGAATTCAAAATTAGAGATTGCCTCCCATCATTTGTCATTAGCAAGGCTCCTCTTTTGACTCCACACACACTTTTTGACAAAGTGATCATGAAATTAACAAATGTGGCTAAACAACCTACTATATTGATTGAATCAAAGATGTAGAAACACCATGAAAACTCTAAATCCATTTAAATCCGTCAGTCAAAAAAGTCATTGATCATGGTTTGCATTCCGTACAAATGGGAACTGGTTTAATTCTTATATCATGAGACATTCTAATCGCCTCATGTGAATTAGGCTCCTCTTATTGTTACCAGGACTATTTTTCAAGCAATAACCGTGAAATTCAATTTTGTTTCATCCTTAATGACTATATTCGTTATGAAAAAAATGCCCATGGACCATCTATAACATGAATTCAATCAATTTTACAAATAATGGAGTTGTTGATCTTGAAATTCATTTCTTATTGATATTAATTGTACAATTCAAAATTAGAGAGTGCCTCAAATGATTTCTGATTAGCAATGCTCCTCTGTTGACTCCAAACACACTTTTTGACACTTTGATCATAAAATTAACACATGTAGGTAAACAACCTATTATATTGATTGAATCAAACAAGTACAAAAATCATTAAAACTCTAAATCCATTTAAATTTGTCAGTCAAAGGAGTCATTCATCGTGGTTTGCATTCCGTACAAATGTGAACTGGTTTAATTCATAAATCATGAGACATTCTAATCACCTCATGTGAATTAGGCTCCTCTTATTGTTACCAGCACTTTTTTCATGCAATAACCTTGAAATTAACTTTTGCTTCATCCATAATGACTATATTCGTTATGAAAAAAATGCACATGGACCATATATAACAAGAATTCATTCAATTTAAAAACAATGGAGTCCTTGATCTAGAAATTCATTTCTTATTGATATTAATTGTGGAATTCAAAATTAGAGACAGCCTCCCATCATTTCTCATTAGCAATGCTCCTCTTTTGACTTCAAACACAATTTTTGTCACATTGATCATGAAATTAACACATGTGCCTAAACAACCTAGTATATTGATAGAATAAAACAAGTATAAACACGATTACAACTTTAAATCTATTTAAATCCATCAATCAAAGGAGTCATTCATTATGATTTGCATTTCGTACAAATGTGAACTGGTTTAATTCTTAAATCACGAGACATTCTAATCACCTCATGTGAATTAGGCTCCGCTTATTATTACCAGCACTTTTTTTATGCAATAACCTTGAAATTAACTTTTGCTTCATCCTTAATGACTATATTCGTTATGAAAAAATTGCCCATGGACTATCTATAACATGAATTCATTCAATTTAACAAACAATGGAGTCCTTGATCTTGAATTTCATTTCTTATTGATATTAATTGTTGAATTCAAAATTAGAGATTGCCTCCCATCATTTGTCATTAGCAAGGCTCCTCTTTTGACACCACACACACTTTTTGACAAAGTGATCATGAAATTAACACATGTGGCTAAACAACCTACTATATTGATTGAATCAAAGATGTAGAAACACCATGAAAACTCTAAATCCATTTAAATCCGTCAGTCAATGGAGTCATTGATCATGGTTTGCATTCCGTACAAATGGGAACTGGTTTAATTCTTATATCATGAGACATTCTAATCGCCTCATGTGAATTAGGCTCCTCTTATTGTTACCAGGACTATTTTTCAAGCAATAACCGTGAAATTCAATTTTGTTTCATCCTTAATGACTATAGTCGTTATGCAAAAAATGCCCATGGACCATCTATAACATGAACTTAATCATTTTACAAATAATGGAGTCCTTGATCTTGAAATTCATTTCTTATTAATATTAATTGTTGAATTCAAAATTAGAGACAGCCTCCAATCATTTCTCACTAGCAATGCTGCTCTTTTGACTCCAAACACACTTTTGGACACATTGATCATGAAATTAACACATGTGGCTAAACAACCTAGTATATTGATTGAATCAAACAAGTATAAACACCATTGCAACTCTAAATCTATTTAAATCCGTCAATCAAAGTAGTCATTCATTATGGTTTGCATTCCGTACAAATGTGAACTGGTTTAATTCTTAAATCACGAGACATTCTAATCACCTCATGTGAATTAGGCTCCTCTTATTGTTACAAGGACTTTTTTCATGCAATAACCTTCAAATTAAATTTTGCTTCTTCCTTAGTGACTATATTTGTTATGAAAGAAATGCCCATGGAACATCTATAACATGAATTCGTTCAATTTAACAAACAATGGAGTCCTTGATCTTGAATTTCATTTCTTATTGATATTAATTGTTGAATTCAAAATTAGAGATTGCCTCCCATCATTTGTCGTTATCAAGGCTCCTCTTTTGACTCCACACAAACTTTTTGACACATTGATCATGATATTAACACATGTGGCTAAACAAACTAGAATAGTGATTGAATCAAACCAGCAGAAACACCATTAAAACACTAAATCCATTTAAATCCGTCAGTCAAATGAGTCATTCGTCATGGTTTTGCATTCCGTACAAATGGGAACTATTTTAATTTTTAAATCATGAGACATTCTAATCACCTGATGTGAATTAGGATCCACTTATTGTAACCAGGACTATTTTTTCATGCAATAACCTTGAAATTAAATTTTCCTTCATCGTTAATGACTATATTCGTTATGAAAAAAACTTCCCACGGACCATCTATAACATGAATTCAATCAATTTTACAAACAATGGAGTCCTTGATCTTGAAATTCATTTCTTATTCATATTAATTGTTCAATTCAAAATTAAAGAGTGCCTCAAATGATTTCACATTAGCAATGCTCCTCTTTTGAGTCCAAACACACTTTTTGACACATTGATCATAAAATTAACACATGTAGCTAAACAACCTATTATATTGATTGAATCAAACATGAACAAAAACCATTAAACCTCTAAATCCATTTAAATCCGTCAGTCAAAGGAGTCATTCATCATGGTTGGCATTCCGTACAATTGTGAGCTGGTTTAATTCTTAAATCACGAGACATTCTAATCACCTCATGTGAATTAGGCTCCTCTTACTGTTACTAGGACAATTTTTCATGCAATAACCTTGAAATTAAATTTTGCTTCATCCTTCATGACTATATTCGTTCATGAAAAAATTGCCCGTGGAACATCTATAACATGAATTCATTCAATTTAACAAACAATGGAGTCCTTGACCTTGAAATTCATTTCTTATTGATATTAATTGTGGAATTCAAAGTTAGAGACAGCCTCCCATCATTTCTCATTAGCAATGCTCCTCTTTTGACTCCAAACACACTTTTTGACACATTGATCATGAAATTAACACATGTGGCAAAACAACCTAGTATATTGATTGAATAAAACAAGTATAAACACGATTACAACTATAAATCTATTTAAATTCGTCAATCAAAGGAGTGATTCATCATGGTTTGCATTCCGTGCAAATGTGAACTGGTTTAATTCTTAAATCATGAGACATTCTAATCACCTCATGTGAATTAAGCTCCTCTTATTGTTACCAGGACTTTTTTCATGCAATAACCTTGAAATTAAGTTTTGCTTCATCCTTAATGACTATTTTCGTTATGAAAGAAATGTCCATGGAACATCTATAACATGAATTCATTCAATTTAACAAACAATGGAGTTCTTGATCTTGAATTTCATTTCTTATTGATATTAATTGTTGAATTCAAAATTAGAGATTGCCTCCCATCATTTGTCGTTAGCAAGGTTCCTCTTTTGACTCCACACACACTTTTTGACACAGTTATCATGAAATTAACACATATGGCTAAACAACCTAGTCTATTGATTCAATCAAACATGTAGAAACACCATTAAAACTCTAAATCCTTTTAAATTCGTCAGTCAAAGGAGTCATTGATCATGGTTTGCATTCCGTACAAATGGGAACTGGTTTAATTCTTATATCATCAGACATTCTAATCGCCTCATGTGAATTAGGCTCCTCTTATTGTCACCAGGACTATTTTTCAAGCAATAACCAGTAAATTCAATTTCTCTTCATCCTTAATGACTATATTCGTTATGAAAAAAATGCCCATGGACCATCGATAACATGAATTCATTCAATTTAACAAACAATGGAGTCCTTGATCTTGAATTTCATTTCTTATTGATATTAATTGTGGAATTCAAAATTAGAGACAGCCTCCCATCATTTCTCATTAGCAATGCTCGTCTTTTGACTCCAAACACACTTTTTGACACATTGATCATGAAATTAACATCTGTTGCTAAACAACCTAGTATATTGATTAAATCAATCAAGTATAAACAACTTTACAACTCTAAATCTATTTAGATCCGTCAATCAAGGGAGTCATTCATCATGGTTTCCATTCCGTGAAATGTGAACTGGTTTAATTCTTAAATCACGAGACATTCTAATCGCCTCATGTGAATTAGGCTCCTCTTCTTGTTACCAGGACTATTTTTCAAGCAATAACCATGAAATTCAATTTTGCTTCATCCTTAATGACTATATTCGTTATGAAAAAAATGGCCATGGACCATCTATAACATGAACTTAATCAATTTAACAAATAATGGAGCTCTTGATCTTGAAATTCATTTCTTATTGATATTAATTGTTCAAATCAAGATTAGAGAGTGCCTCAAATGCTTTCTGATTAGCAATGCTCCTCTGTTGACTCCAAACACACTTTTTGACACATTGATCATAAAATTCACACATGTAGCTAAACAAACCTATTATATTGATTGAATCAAACAAGTACAAACACAATTAAAACTCTAAATCCATTTAAATCCATCAGTCAAAGGAGTCATTCATCATGGTTTGCATTCCGTACAAATGTGAACTGGTTTAATTCTTAAATCACGAGACATTCTAATCACCTTATGTGAATTAGGCTCCTCTTATTGTTACCAGCACTTTTTTCATGCAATAACCTTGAAATTAAGTTTTGCTTCATCCTTAATGACTATATTCGTTATGAAAGAAATGCCCATGGACCATCTATAACATGAATTGATTCAATTTAACAAACAATGGAGTCCTTGATCTTGAATTTCATTTCTTATTGATATTAATTGTTGAATTCAAAATTAGAGATTGCATCCCATCATTTGTCATTAGCAAGGCTCCTCTTTTGACTCCACACACACTTTTTGACACATTGATCATGATATTAACACATGTGGCTAAACAAACTAGAATAGTGATTGAATCAAACCAGCAGAAACACCATTAAAACACTAAATCCATTTATATCCGTCAGTCAACTGAGTCATTTGTCATGGTTTTGCATTCCGTACACATGGGAACTGTTTTAATTTTTAAATCATGAGACATTCTAATCACCTGATGTGAATTAGGATCCACTTATTGTTACCAGGACTATTTTTTCATGCAATAACCTTGAAATTAAATTTTGCTTCATCGTTAATGACTATATTCGTTATGAAAAAAATTCCCACGGACCATCTATAACATGACTTCAATCAATTTTACAAACAATGGAGTCCTTGATCTTGAAATTCATTTCTTATTCATATTAATTGTTCAATTCAAAATTAGAGAGTGCCTCAAATGATTTCACATTAACAATGCTCCTCTTTTGAGTCCAAACACACTTTTTGACACATTGATCATAAAATGAACACATGTAGCTAAACAACCTATTATATTGATTGAATCAAACAAGAACAAAAACCATTAAAACTCTAAATCCATTTAAATCCGTCAGTCAAAGGAGTCATTCATCATGGTTTGCATTCCGTACAAATGTGAACTGGTTTAATTCTTAAATCACGAGACATTCTAATCACCTTATGTGAATTAGGCTCCTCTTATTGTTACCAGCACTTTTTTCATGCAATAACCTTGAAATTAAGTTTTGCTTCATCCTTAATGACTATATTCGTTATGAAAGAAATGCCCATGGACCATCTATAACATGAATTGATTCAATTTAACAAACAATGGCGTCCTTGATCTTGAATTTCATTTCTTATTGATATTAATTGTTGAATTCAAAATAAGAAAGTGCCTCCCATCATTTCTCATTAGCAGGGTTCAACTTGACTCCAAACACACTTTTTGATACATTGATCATGAAACTAACACATGTGGCTAAACAACCTAGTATATTGATTGAATCAAACATGTAGAAACACCATTAAAACTTTAAATCCATTTAAATCCGTCAGTCAAAGGAGTCATTGATCATGGTTTGCATTCCATACAAATGGGAACTGGTTTAATTCTTATATCATGAGACATTCTAATCGCCTCATGTGAATTCGGCTCCTCTTATTGTTACCAGGACTATTTTTCAAGCAATAACCATGAAATTAAATTTTGCTTCATCCTTAATGACTATATTTGTTATGAAAAAAATGCCCATGGACCATCTATGACATGAATGCAATCAATTTAACAATCAATGGAGTTCTTGATCTTGAAATTCATTTCTTATTGATATTAATTGTTCAAATCAAGATTAGAGAGTGCCTCAAATGATTTCTGATTAGCAATGCTCCTTGTGTTGACTCCAAACACACTTTTTGACACATTGATCATAAAATTAACACATGTAGCTAAACAACCTATTATATTGATTGAATCAAACAAGTACAAAAACCATTAAAACTCTAAATCCATTTAAATCCGTTAGTCAAAGGAGTCATTCATCATGGTTTGCATTCCGTACAAATGTGAACTGGTTTAATTCTTAAATCACGAGACATTCTAATCACCTCATGTGAATTATACTCCTCTTATTATTACCAGCACTTTTTTCAAGCAATAATCTTGAAATTAAGTTTTGCATCATCCTTAATGAATATATTCGTTATGAAAGAAATGCCCATGGACCATCTATAACATGAATTCATTCAATTTAACAAACAATGGAGTCCTTGATCTTGAATTACTTTTCTTATTGATATTAATTGTTGAATTCAAAATTAGAGATTGTCTCCCATCATTTGTCGTTAGCAAGGCTCCTCTTTTGACTCCACACACACTTTTTGACACATTGATCATGATATTAACACATGTGGCTAAACAACCTAGAATAGTGATTGAATCAAACAAGTAGAAACACCATTAAAACACTAAATCCATTTAAATCCGTTAGTCAAATGAGTCATTCGTCATGGTTTGCATTCCGTACAAATGGGAACTGGTTTAATTTTTAAATCATGAGACATTGTAATCACCTGATGTGAATTAGGATCCACTTATTGTTACAAGGACTATTTTTTCATGCAATAACCTTGAAATTAAATTTTCCTTCATCGTTAATGACTATTCGTTATGAAAAAAATTCCCATGGACCATCTATAACATGAATTCAATCAATTTTACAAACAATGGAGTCCTTGATCTTGAAATTCATTTCTTATTCATATTAATTGTTCACTTCAAAATTAAAGAGTGCCTCAAATGATTTCACACTAGCAATGCTCCTCTTTTGAGTCCAAACACACTTTTTGACACATTGATCACAAAATTAACACATGTAGCTAAACAACTTATTATATTGATTGAATCAAACAAGTACAAAAACCATTAAAAATCTAAATCCATTTAAATCCGTCAGTCAAAGGAGTCATTCATCATGGTTTGCATTCTGTACAAATGGGAACTGGTTTAATTCCTAAATCATGAGACATTCTAATCACCTCATGTGAATTAGGCGCCTCTTATTGTTACTAGGACAATTGTTCATGCAATAACCTTGAAATTAAATTTTGCTTCATCCTTCATGACTATATTCGTCATGAAAAAATTGCCCGTGGAACATCTATAACATGAATTCATTCAATTTAACAAACAATGGAGTCCTTGATCTTGAAATTCATTTCTTATTGATATTAATTGTGGAATTCAAAGTTAGAGACAGCCTCCCATCATTTCTCATTAGCAATGCTCCTCTTTTGACTCCAAACACACTTTTTGACACATTGATCATGAAATTAACACATGTGGCAAAACAACCTAGTATATTGATTGAATAAAACAAGTATAAACACGATTACAACTATAAATCTATTTAAATTCGTCAATCAAAGGAGTCATTCATCATGGTTTGCATTCCGTGCAAATGTGAACTGGTTTAATTCTTAAATCATGAGACATTCTAATCACCTCATGTGAATTAGGCTCCTATTATTGTTACCAGGACTTTTTTCATGCAATAACCTTGAAATTATGTTTTGCTTCATCCTTAATGACTATATTCGTTATGAAAGAAATGCCCATGGAACATCTATAACATGAATTCATTCAATTTAACAAACAATGGAGTCCTTGATCTTGAATTTCATTTCATATTGATATTAATTGTTGAATTCAAAATTAGAGATAGCCTCGCATCATTTCTAATTAGCAATGCTGCTCGTTTGACTCCAAAAACACTTTTTGACACATTGATCATGAGATTAAAACATGTGGCTAAACGACCTAGTATACTTATTAAATCAAACAAGTATAAAGACCATTAAAACTCAAAATCTATTTAAGTCCGTCAATCAAAGGAGTCATTCATCATGGTTTGCATTCTGTACAAATGTGAACACGTTTCATTCTTAAATCACGAGACATTCTAACCACCTCATGTGAATTAGGTTCCTCTTATTGTTACGAGGACTATTTTTCATGCAATACCCTTGAAATTAATTTTTGCTTCATCTTTAATGACTATATTTGTTATGAAAGAAATGCCCATGGACCATCTATAACATGAATTCATTCAATTTAACAAACAATGGAGTCCTTGATCTTGAATTTCATTTTATATTGATATTAATTGTTGAATTCAAAATTAGAGATAGCCTCGCATCATTTCTAATTAGCAATGCTGCTCTTTTGACTCCAAAAACACTTTTTGACACATTAATCATGAGATTAACACATGTGGCTAAACGACCTAGTATATTGATTGAGTCAAACAAGTGTAAAGACCATTAAAACTATAAATCTATTTCAATTCGTCAATCAAAGGAGTCATTCATCATGGTTTGCATTCTGTAGAAATGTGAACTGGTTTATTACTTAAATCACGAGACATTCTAATCACCTCATGTAAATTAGGCTCCTCTTATTGTTACCTGGACTATTTTTCATGCAATAACCTTGAAATTAAATTTTGCTTCATCCTTAATGACTATATTTGTTATGAAAGAAATGCCCATGGACCATCTATAACATGAATTCATTCAATTTAACAAACAATGGAGTCCTGGATCTTGAATTTCATTTCATATTGATATTAATTGTTGAATTCAAAATTAGAGATAGCCACGCATCATTTCTAATTACCAATGCTGCTCTTTTGACTCCAAAAACACTTTTTGACACATTGATCATGAGATTAACACATGTGGCTAAACGACCTAGTATACTTATTGAATCAAACAAGTATAAAGACCATTAAAACTCAAAATCTATTTAAGTCCGTCAATCAAAGGAGTCATTCATCATGGTTTGCATTCTGTACAAATGTGAACACGTTTCATTCTTAAATCACGAGACATTCTAACCACCTCATGTGAATTAGGTTCCTCTTATTGTTACGAGGACTATTTTTCATGCAATAACCTTGAAATTAATTTTTGCTTCATCTTTAATGACTATATTTGTTATGAAAGAAATGCCCATGGACCATCTATAACATGAATTCATTCAATTTAACAAACAATGGAGTCCTGGATCTTGAATTTCATTTCATATTGATATTAATTGTTGAATTCAAAATTAGAGATAGCCTCGCATCATTTCTAATTAGCAATGCTGCTCTTTTGACTCCAAAAACACTTTTTGACACATTGATCATGAGATTAACACATGTGGCTAAACGACCTAGTATACTGATTGAATCAAACAAGTATAAAGACCATTAAAACTCAAAATCTATTTAAGTCCGTCAATCAAAGGAGTCATTCATCATGGTTTGCATTCTGTACAAATGTGAACTGGTTTATTTCTTAAATCACGAGACATCTCTAATCACCTCATGTAAATTAGGCTCCTCTTATTGTTACCAGGACTATTTTTCATGCAATAACCTTGAAATTAACTTTTGCTTCATCTTAATGACTATATTTGCTATGAAAAAAATGCCCATGGACCATCTATAACATGAATTCATTCAATTTAACAAACAATGGAGTCCTTGATCTTGAATTTCATTTCTTATATTGATATTAATTGTTGAATTCAAAATTAGAGATAGCCTCGCCATCATTTCTCAATTAGCAATGCTGCTCTTTTGACTCCAAAAATACTTTTTGACACATTAATCATGAGATTAACACATGTGGCTAAACGACCTAGTATATTGATTGAATCAAACAAGTGTAAAGACCATTAAAACTATAAATGTATTTTAATTCGTCAATCAAAGGAGTAATTCATCATGGTTTGCATTCTGTAGAAATGTGAACTGGTTTATTACTTAAATCACGAGACATTCTAATCACCTCATGTAAATTAGGCTCCTCTTATTTTTACCAGGACTATTTTTCATGCAATAACCTTGAAATTAAATTTTGCTTCATCCTTAATGACTATATTCATTATGAAAAAAAATGCCTCTGGACCATCTATAACATTAGTTCATTCAATTTAACAAACAATGGGGTCCTGGATCTTGAATTTCATTTCTTATTGATATTAATTGTTGAATTCAAAATTAGAGACAGCCTCTCATCATATCTCATTAGCAATGCCCCTCTTTTGACTCCAAACACACTTTTTGACACATTGATCTTGAAATTAACACATGTGGCTAAACAACCTAGTATATTGATTGAATCAAACAAGTATAAAAGACCATTAAAACTCTAAATCTATTTAAATCGTCAATCAAAGGAGTCATTCATCATGGTTTGCATTCTGTACAAATGTGAACTGGTTTATTTCTTAAATCACGAGACATTCTAATCACCTCATGTAAATTAGGCTCCTCTTATTGTTACGAGGACTATTTTTCATGCAATAACCTTGAAATTAAATTTTGCTTCATCCTTAATGACTATATTTTTGTTATGAAAGAAATGCCCATGGACCATCTATAACATGAATTCATTCAATTTAACAAACAATGGAGTCCTTGATCTTGAATTTCATTTCTTATTGATATTAATTGTTGAATTCAAAATTAGAGATAGCCTCGCATCATTTCTAATTAGCAATGCTGCTCTTTTTTTTGACTCGAAAAAACACTTTTTGACACATTGATCATGAGATTAACACATGTGGCTAAACGACCTAGTATACTGATTGAATCAAACAAGTATAAAAGACCATTAAAACTCAAAATCTATTTTAAGTCCGTCAATCAAAGGAGTCATTCATCATGGTTTGCATTCTGTACAAATGTGAACACGTTTCATTCTTAAATCACGAGACATTCTAACCACCTCATGTGAATTAGGTTCCTCTTATTGTTACGAGGACTATTTTTCATGCAATAACCTTGAAATTAATTTTTGCTTCATCTTTAATGACTATATTTGTTATGAAAGAAATGCCCATGGACCATCTATAACATGAATTCATTCAATTTAACAAACAATGGAGTCCTGGATCTTGAATTTCATTTCATATTGATATTAATTGTTGAATTCAAAATTAGAGATAGCCTTGCATCATTTTTAATTAGCAATGCTGCTCTTTTGACTCCAAAAACACTTTTTGACACATTGATCATGAGATTAACACATGTGGCTAAACGACCTAGTATACTGATTGAATCAAACAAGTATAAAGACCATTAAAACTCAAAATCTATTTAAGTTCGTCAATCAAAGGAGTCATTCATTATGGTTTGCATTCTGTACAAATGTGAACAGGTTTAATTCTTAAATCAGGAGAAATTCTAATCACCTCATGTAAATTAGGCTCCTCTTCTTGTTACCAGGACTATTTTTCATGCAATAACCTTGAAATTAACTTTTGCTTCATCATTAATGACTATATTTGTTATGAAAAAAATGCCCATGGATCATCTATATCATGAATTCATTCAATTTAACAAACAATGGAGTCCTTGATCTTGAATTTTATTTCTTATTGATATTAATTGTTGAATTCAAAATTAGAGACAGCCTCCCATCATATCTCATTAGCAATGCCCCTCTTTTAACTCCAAACACACTTTTTGACACATTGATCTTGAAATTAACACATGTGGCTAAACAACCTAGTATATTGATTCAATCAAACAAGTATAAAGACAATTAAAGCTCTAAATCTATTTAAATCTGTCAATCAAAAGAGTCATTCATAATGGTTTGCATTCTGTACAAATGTGAAATGGTTTAATTCTTAAATCACGACACATTCTAATCACCTCATGTAAATTAGGCTCCTCTTATTGTTACTAGGACTATTTTTCATGCAATAACCTTGAAATTAACTTTTGCTTCATCCTTAATGACTATATTCATCGTTATGAAACAAATGCACATGGACCATCTATAACATGAATACATTCAATTTAACAAACAATGGAGTCCTTGATCTTGAATTACTTTTCTTATTGATATTAATTGTTGAATTCAAAATTAGAGATTGTCTCCCATCATTTGTCGTTAGCAAGGCTCCTCTTTTGACTCCACACACACTTTTTGACACATTGATCATGATATTAACACATGTGGCTAAACAACCTAGAATAGTGATTGAATCAAACAAGTAGAAACACCATTAAAACACTAAATCCATTTAAATTCCGTTAGTCAAATGAGTCATTCGTCATGGTTTGCATTCCGTACAAATGGGAACTGGTTTAATTTTTAAATCATGAGACATTGTAATCACCTGATGTGAATTAGGATCCACTTATTGTTACCAGGACTATTTTTCATGCAATAACCTTGAAATTAAATTTTGCTTCATCGTTAATGACTATATTCGTTATGAAAAAAATTCCCATGGGCCATCTATAACATGAATTTAATCAATTTTACAAACAATGGAGTCCTTGATCTTGAATTTTATTTCTTATTGATATTAATTGTTGAATTCAAAATTAAAGACAGCCTCCCATCATTTCTCATTAGCAATGCTCCTCTTTTGACTACAAACACACTTTTTGACACATTGATCATGAAATTAACACATGTGGCTAAACAACCTAGTATATTGATTGAATCAAACAAGTGCAAAGACCATTAAAACTATAAATCTATTTGAATCAGTCAATCAAAGGAGACATTCATCATGGTTTGCATTCTGTAGAAATGTGAACTGGTTTATTTCTTAAATCACGAGACATTCTAATCACCTCATGTAAATTAGGCTCCTCTTATTGTTACCAGGACTATTTTTCATGAAATAACCTTGAAATTAAATTTTGCTTCATCCTTAATGACTATATTCATTATGGAAAAAATGCCCATGGACCATCTATAACACAACTTCATTCAATTTAACAAACAATGGGGTCCTGTATCTTGAATTTCATTTGTTATTGATATTAATTGTTGAATTCAAAATTAGAGACAGCCTCCCATCATATCTCATTAGCAATGCCCCTCTTTTGACTCCAAACACACTTTTTGACACATTGATCTTGAAATTAACACATGTGGCAAAACAACCTAGTATATTGATTAAATCAAACAAGTATAAAGACCATTAAAATTCTAAATCTATTTAAATTCGTCAATCAAAGGGGTCATTCATCATGGTGTGCATTCCGTACAAATGTGAACAGGTTTAATTCTTAAATAATGAGACATTCTAATCACCTCATGTGAATTAGGCTCCACTTATTGTTACCTGGATATTTTTCATGAAATAACCTTGAAATAAAATTTTGCTTCATTGTTAATGACTATTTTGTTATGAAAGAAATGCCCATGGACCATCTATAACATGAAATTCATTCAATTTAACAAACAATGGAGTCCTTGATCTTGAATTTCATTTCTTATTGATATTAATTGTTGAATTCAAAATTATAGATTGCCTCCCATCATTTGTCTTTAGCAAGGCTCATCTTTTGACTCCACACACACTTTTTGACACATTGATCATGATATTAACACGTGTGGCTAAACAACCTAGAATAGTGATTGAATCAAACCAGTAGAAACACCATTAAAACACTAAATCCATTTAATTTCGTCAGTCAAACGAGTCATTCGTCATGGCTTGCATTCCGTACAAATGGGAACTGGTTTAATTTTTAAATCATGAGACATTCGAATGACCTCATGTGAATTAGGATCGACTTATTGTTACCAGGACTATTTTTCATGCAATAACCCAGAAATTAAATTTTGCTTCATCGTTAATGACTATATTCGTTATGAAAAAAATTCCCATGGACCATCTATAACTTGAATTCCTTACATTTAACAAACAATTGAGTCATGGATCTTGAATTTCATTTCTTATTGATATTAATTGTTGAATTCAAAATCAGAGACAGCCTCTCATCATTTCTCATTAGCAATGCTCCACTTTTGACTCCAAACACACTATTTGACAAATTGATCATGAAATTAACACACGTGGCCAAACAACCAAGTATATTGATTGAATCAAACAAGTATAAAGACCATTAAAACTCTAAATCTATTTAAATCCGTCAAACAAAGGAGTCTTTCATCATTGTTTGCATTCTGTACAAATGTGAACAGGTTTAATTCTTAAATCACGAGAAATTCTAATCACCTCATGTAAAATAGGTTCCTCTTCTTGTTACCAATAATATTTTTCATGCAATAACCTTGAAAATAAATTTTGCTTCATCCTTAATGACTATATTTATTATGGAAAAAATGCCTATGGACCATGCATAACATGAATTCATTCAATTTAACAAACAATGGAGTCCTGGATCTTGAATTTCATTTCATATTGATATTAATTGTTGAATTCAAAATTAGAGATACCCTCGCATCATTTCTCATTAGCAATGCTCCTCTTTTGTCTCCAAAAACACTTTTTAACATATTGATCATGAGATTAACACATGTGCCTAAACGACCTAGTATACTGATTGAATCAAACACGTATAAAGACCATTAAAACTCAAAATTATTTAAGTCCGTCAATCAAAGGAGTCATTCATCATGGTTTGCATTTTGTACAAATGTGAACAGGTTTAATACTTAAATCAGGAGACATTCTAATCTCCTCATGTAAATTAGGCTCCTCTACTTGTTACCAGGACTATTTTTCATGCAATAACCTTGAAATTAACTTTTGCTTCATCATTAATGACTATATTTGTTATGAAAAAAATGCCCAGGGTCATCTATAGCATGAAGTCATTCAATTTAACAAACAATGGAGTCCTTGATCTTGAATTTTATTTCTTATTGATATTAATTGTTGAATTCAAACTTAGAGACAGCCTCCCATCATTTCTCATTAGCACTGCTCCTCTTTTGACTCCAAATACACTTTTTGACAGATTGATCATGAAATTAACACATGTGGCTAAACATCCTACAATATTGATTAAATCAAACAAGTATAAAGACCATTAAAACTATAAATCTATTTAAATCCATCAATCAAAGGAGTCATTCATCATGGTTTGCATTCTTTACAAATGTGAACTGGTTTAATTCTTAAATCATGAGACATTCTAATCACCTCATGTGAATTAGGCTCCTCTTATTGTTACCTGGACTATTTTTCATGCAATAACCTTGAAATAAAATTTTTCTTCATCATTAATGACTATTTTGTTATGAAAGAAATGCCCATGGACCATCTATAACATGAATTCATTCAATTTAACAAACAATGGAGTCCTTGATCTTGAATTTCATTTCTTATTGATATTAATTGTTGAATTCAAAATTATAGATTGCCTCCCATCATTTGTCTTTAGCAAGGCTCATCTTCTGACTCCACACACACTTTTTGACACATTGATCATGATATTAACACGTGTGGCTAAACAACCTAGAATAGTGATTGAATCAAACCAGTAGAAACACCATTAAAACACTAAATCCATTTAATTCCATCAGTCAAATGAGTCATTCGTCATGGTTTGCATTCCGTACAAATGGGAACTGGTTTAATTTTTAAATCATGAGACATTCGAATCACCTCATGTGAATTCGGATCCACTTATTGTTACCAGGACTATTTTTCATGCAATAACCTTGAAATTAAATTTTGCTTCATCGTTAATGACTATATTCGTTATGAAAAAAATTCCTATGGACCATCTGTAACTTGAATTCCTTACATTTAACAAACAATTGAGTCATGGATCTTGAATTTCATTTCTTATTGATATTAATTGTTGAATTCAAAATTATAGATTGCCTCCCATCATTTGTCTTTAGCAAGGCTCATCTTCTGACTCCACACACACTTTTTGACACATTGATCATGATATTAACACGTGTGGCTAAACAACCTAGAATAGTGATTGAATCAAACCAGTAGAAACACCATTAAAACACTAAATCCATTTAATTCCGTCAGTCAAACGAGTCATTCGTCATGGCTTGCATTCCGTACAAATGGGAACTGGTTTAATTTTTAAATCATGAGACATTCGAATGACCTCATGTGAATTAGGATCGACTTATTGTTACCAGGACTATTTTTCATGCAATAACCTTGAAATTAAATTTTGCTTCATCGTTAATGACTATATTCGTTATGAAAAAAATTCCCTATGGACCATCTGTAACTTGAATTCCTTACATTTAACAAACAATTGAGTCATGGATCTTGAATTTCATTTCTTATTGATATTAATTGTTGAATTCAAAATCAGAGACAGCCTCCCATCATTTCTCATTAGCAATGCTCCACTTTTGACTCCAAACACACTACTTGACAAATTGATCATGAAATTAACACACGTGGCCAAACAACCAAGTATATTGATTGAATCAAACAAGTATAAAGACCATTAAAACTCTAAATCTATTTAAATCCATCAAACAAAGGAGTCTTTCATCATTGTTTGCATTCCGTACAAATGTGAACAGGTTTAGTTCTTAAATCACGAGAAATTCTAATCACCTTATGTAAAATAGGTTCCTCTTCTTGTTACCAATAATATTTTTCATGCAATAACCTTGAAATTAAATTTTGCTTCATCCTTAATGACTATATTTATTATGGAAAAAATGCCTATGGACCATCTATAACATGAATTCATTCAATTTAACAAACAATGGAGTCCTGGATCTTGAATTTCATTTCATATTGATATTAATTGTTGAATTCAAAATTAGAGATACCCTCGCATCATTTCTCATTAGCAATGCTCCTCTTTTTTGTCTCCAAAAATACTTTTTAACATATTGATCATAAGATTAACACATGTGCCTAAACGACCTAGTATACTGATTGAATCAAACAAGTATAAAGACCATTAAAACTCAAAATTATTTAAGTCCGTCAATCAAAGGAGTCATTCATCATGGTTTGCATTTTGTACAAATGTGAACAGGTTTAATTCTTAAATCAGGAGACATTCTAATCTCCTCATGTAAATTAGGCTCCTCTACTTGTTACCAGGACTATTTTTCATGCAATAACCTTGAAATTAACTTTTGCTTCATCATTAATGACTATATTTGTTATGAAAAAAATGCCCAGGGTCATCTATAGCATGAAGTCATTCAATTTAACAAACAATGGAGTCCTTGATCTTGAATTTTATTTCTTATTGATATTAATTGTTGAATTCAAAATTAGAGACAGCCTCCCATCATTTCTCATTAGCACTGCTCCTCTTTTGACTCCAAATACACTTTTTGACAGATTGATCATGAAATTAACACATGTGGCTAAACATCCTACAATATTGATTAAATCAAACAAGTCTAAAGACCACTAAAACTATAAATCTATTTAAATCCATCAATCAAAGGAGTCATTCATCATGGTTTGCATTCTTTACAAATGTGAACTGGTTTAATTCTTAAATCACGAGACATTCTAATCACCTCATGTACATTAGGCTCCTTTTATTGTTACCAGGACTATCTTTCACGCAATAACTTTGAAATTAAACTTTGCTTCATCCTTAATGTCTATAGTCATTATGGAAAAAAATGCGCATGGACCATCTATAACATGAATTCATTCAATCTAACAAAACCATGGAGTCCTGGAACGTGAATTTCATTTCTTATTGATATTAATTGTTGAATTCAAAATTAGAGACAGCCTCCCATCATTTCTCATTAGCAAAGCTCCTCTTTTGACTCCAAACAAACTTTGTCACATTGATCATGAAATTAACACATGTGGCTAAACAACCTAATATATTGATTGAATCAAACAAGTATAAAGACCATTTAACTATAAATCTATTTAAATTTGTCAATCAAAGGAGTCATTCATCATGGTTTGCATTCTGTACAAATGTGAATTGGTTTCATTCTTAAATCACGAGACATTCTAATCAGCTCATGTAGATTAGGCTCCTCTTATTGTTACCAGGACTATTTTTCATGCAATAACCTTGAAATTAAGTTTTGCTTCATCTTTAATGACTATATTTGTTATGAAAGAAATGCCCATGGACCATCTATAACATGACTTCATTCAATTTAACAAACAATGGAGTCCTAGAACTTGAATTTCATTTCTTAGTGATATTAATTGTTGAATTCAAAATTAGAGACTGCCTCCCATCATTTCTCATTAGCAATGCTCCTTTTTTGACTCCAAACAAACTTTTTGACACATTGATCAAGAAATTAACACATGTGGCTAAACAACTTACTATATTGATTGAATCAAACAAGTATAAAGTCCATTAAAACACTAAATCTATTTTAGTCCATCAATCAAAGGAGTCAGTCATCATGGTTTGCATTCCGTACAAATGTGAACAGGTTTAATTCTTAAATCACGAGACATTCTAATAACCTCATGTAAATTAGGCTCCTCTTATTGTTACTAGGACTATTTTTCATGCAATAACCTTGAAATTAAGTTTTGCTTCATCTTTAATGACTATATTTATTATGAAAGAAATGCCCATGGACCATCTATAACATGACTTCATTCAATTTAACAAACAATGGAGTCCTAGAACTTGAATTTCATTTCTTAGTGATATTAATTGTTGAATTCAAAATTAGAGACTGCCTCCCATCATTTCTCATTAGCAATGCTCCTTTTTTGACTCCAAACAAACTTTTTGACACATTGATCAAGAAATTAACACATGTGGCCAAACAACCAAGTATATTGATTGAATCAAACAAGTATAAAGACCATTAAAACTCTAAATCTATTTAAATCCATCAAACAAAGGAGTCTTTCATCATTGTTTGCATTCCGTACAAATGTGAACAGGTTTAGTTCTTAAATCACGAGAAATTCTAATCACCTTATGTAAAATAGGTTCCTCTTCTTGTTACCAATAATATTTTTCATGCAATAACCTTGAAATTAAATTTTGCTTCATCCTTAATGACTATATTTATTATGGAAAAAATGCCTATGGACCATCCATAACATGAATTCATTCAATTTAACAAACAATGGAGTCCTGGATCTTGAATTTCATTTCATATTGATATTAATTGTTGAATTCAAAATTAGAGATACCCTCGCATCATTTCTCATTAGCAATGCTCCTCTTTTGTCTCCAAAAATACTTTTTAACATATTGATCATAAGATTAACACATGTGCCTAAACGACCTAGTATACTGATTGAATCAAACAAGTATAAAGACCATTAAAACTCAAAATTATTTAAGTCCGTCAATCAAAGGAGTCATTCATCATGGTTTGCATTTTGTACAAATGTGAACAGGTTTAATTCTTAAATCAGGAGACATTCTAATCTCCTCATGTAAATTAGGCTCCTCTACTTGTTACCAGGACTATTTTTCATGCAATAACCTTGAAATTAACTTTTGCTTCATCATTAATGACTATATTTGTTATGAAAAAAATGCCCAGGGTCATCTATAGCATGAAGTCATTCAATTTAACAAACAATGGAGTCCTTGATCTTGAATTTTATTTCTTATTGATATTAATTGTTGAATTCAAAATTAGAGACAGCCTCCCATCATTTCTCATTAGCACTGCTCCTCTTTTGACTCCAAATACACTTTTTGACAGATTGATCATGAAATTAACACATGTGGCTAAACATCCTACAATATTGATTAAATCAAACAAGTCTAAAGACCACTAAAACTATAAATCTATTTAAATCCATCAATCAAAGGAGTCATTCATCATGGTTTGCATTCTTTACAAATGTGAACTGGTTTAATTCTTAAATCACAAGACATTCTAATCACCTCATGTACATTAGGCTCCTTTTATTGTTACCAGGACTATCTTTCACGCAATAACTTTGAAATTAAACTTTGCTTCATCCTTAATGTCTATAGTCATTATGGAAAAAATGCGCATGGACCATCTATAACATGAATTCATTCAATCTAACAAAACATGGAGTCCTGGAACGTGAATTTCATTTCTTATTGATATTAATTGTTGAATTCAAAATTAGAGACAGCCTCCCATCATTTCTCATTAGCAAAGCTCCTCTTTTGACTCCAAACAAACTTTTTGTCACATTGATCATGAAATTAACACATGTGGCTAAACAACCTAATATATTGATTGAATCAAACAAGTATAAAGACCATTTAACTATAAATCTATTTAAATTTGTCAATCAAAGGAGTCATTCATCATGGTTTGCATTCTGTACAAATGTGAATTGGTTTCATTCTTAAATCACGAGACATTCTAATCAGCTCATGTAGATTAGGCTCCTCTTATTGTTACCAGGACTATTTTTCATGCAATAACCTTGAAATTAAGTTTTGCTTCATCTTTAATGAATATATTTGTTATGAAAGAAATGCCCATGGACCATCTATAACATGACTTCATTCAATTTAACAAACAATGGAGTCCTGGAACTTGAATTTCATTTCTTATTGATATTAATTGTTGAATTCAAAATTAGAGACTGCCTCCCATCATTTCTCATTAGCACTGCTCCTCTTTTGACTCCAAACACACTTTTTGACACATTGATCATGAAATTAACACCTGTGGCTAAACAACCTAGTATAATGATGAAATCAAACAAGTATAAAGACCATTAAAACTCTAAATCTATTTTAGTCCATCAATCAAAGGAGTCAGTCATCATGGTTTGCATTCCGTACAAATGTGAACAGGTTTAATTCTTAAATCACGAGACATTCTAATAACCTCATGTAAATTAGGCTCCTCTTATTGTTACTAGGACTATTTTTCATGCAATAACCTTGAAATTAAGTTTTGCTTCATCTTTAATGACTATATTTATTATGAAAGAAATGCCCATGGACCATCTATAACATGACTTCATTCAATTTAACAAACAATGGAGTCCTAGAACTTGAATTTCATTTCTTAGTGATATTAATTGTTGAATTCAAAATTAGAGACTGCCTCTCATCATTTCTCATTAGCAATGCTCCTTTTTTGACTCCAAACAAACTTTTTGACACATTGATCAAGAAATTAACACATGTGGCTAAACAACTTACTATATTGATTGAATCAAACAAGTATAAAGTCCATTAAAACTATAAATCTATTTAAATCTGTCAATCAAAGGAGTCATTCATCATGGTTTGCATTCCGTACAAATCTGAACAGGTTTAATTCTTAAATCATGAGACATTCTAATCACCTCATGTGAATTTGGCTCTTCTTGTTGTTACCTGGACTATTTTTCATGCAATAACCTTGAAATAAAATTTTGCTTCATCATTAATGACTATTTGGTTATGAAAAAAATGCCTATGAACCATCTATAACATGAATTCATTCAATTTAATAAACAATGGAGTCCTGGAACTTGAATTTCATTTCTTATTGATATTAATTGTTGAATTCAAAATTATAGACAGCCTCCCATCATTTGTCATTAGCAATGCTCCTCTTTTGACTCCAAACACACCTTTTGAGACATGTGGCTAAACAACCTAGTATTTTGATGGAATCAAACAAGTATAAAGACCATTAAAACTATAAATCTATTTAAATTAGTCAATCAAAGGAGTCATTCATCATGGTTTGTATTTCGTACAAATGTGAACAGGTTTAATTCTTGAATCATGAGAAATTCTAATCACCTCATGTGAATTAGGCTCTTTTTGTTGTTAGCAGGACTATTTTTCATGCAATAAACTTGAAAAAAAATTTTGCCCCATCATTAATGACTATTTTGTTATGAAAAAAATGCCCACCGACCATCTATAACATGAATTCATTCAATTTAACAAACAATGGAGTCCTTGATCTTGAATTACATTTTTTATTGATATTAATTATTGAATTCAAAATTAGAGAATGCCTCCCATCATTTCTCATTAGCAATGCTCATCTTTTGACTCCAAAAACAATTTCTAACACATTGTTCATGAAATTAACACATGTGGCTAAACAACCTAGTATATTGATTGAATCAAACAAATATAAAGACAATTAAAAGAGTCATTCATAATGGTTTGCATTCTGTACAAATGTGAAATGGTTTAATTCTTAAATCACGACACATTCTAATCACCTCATGTAAATTAGGCTCCTTTTATTGTTACTAGGACTATTTTTCATGCAATAACCTCAAAATAAAATTTTGCAATATCATTAATGACTATTTTGTTATGAAAAAAATGCCCATGGACCATCTATAATATGAATTCATTCAATTTAACAAACAATGGAGTCCTGGATCTTGAATTTCATTTCTTATTGATATTAATTGTTGAATTCAAAATTATTGATAGCCTCTCATCATTTCTCATTAGCAATGCTCCACTTTTGACTCCAAACACACTTTTTGCAACATTGATCATGAAATTAACACATGTGGCTAAACAACCTAGTATTTTGATTGAATCAAACAAGTCTAAAGACCATTAAAACTATAAATTTATTTAAATCCGTCAATCAAAGGAGTCATTCATCATGGTTTGTATTCGTACAAATGTGAACAGGTTTAATTCTTAAATCATGAGACATTCTAATCACCTCATGTGAATCAGGCTCCTCTTATTGTTACCAGGACTATTTTTCATGAAATAAACTTGAAATAAAATTTTGCCCCATCATTAATGACTATTTTGTTGTGAAAAAAATTCCCATGGACCATCTATAACATGAATTCATTCAATTTAACAAACAATGGAGTCCTTGATCTTGAATTTCATTTCTTATTGATATTAATTGATTAATTCAAAATTAGAGAATGCCTCCCATCATTTCTCATTAGCAATGCTCCTCTTTTGACTCCAAAAACAATTTCTGACATATTGTTCATGAAATTAACACATATGGCTAAACAACCTAGTATATTGATGGAATCAAACAAATATAAAGACAATTAAAACTCTAAATCTATTTAAATCCGTCAATTAAAGGAGTCATTCATAATGGTTTTTATTCTGTACAAATGTGAAATGGTTTAATTCTTAAATCACATCACATTCTAATCACCTCATTGAAATTAGGCTCTTGTTATTGTTACTAGGACTATTTTTCATACAACAACCTTGAAATAAAATTTTGCTTCATCATTAATGATTATTCTGTTATGAAAAAAATGCCCATGGACCATCTATCACATGAATTCATTCAATTTAACAAACAATGGAGTCCTAGATCTTGAATTTGATTTCTTATCGATATTGATTGTTGAATTCAAAATTAGAGACTTCCTCCCATCATTTCACATTAGCAATGCTCCTGTTTTGACACCAAACACACTTTTTGAGACATTGATCATGAAATTAACTCATGTGGCTAAACAACCTAGTATATTGATTAAATCAAACAAGTATAAAGACCATTAAAACTCTAAATATTTTTAAATCCGTCAATCAAAGGAGTCATTCATCATGGTTTGCATTCCGTACAAATCTGAACAGGTTTAATTCTTAAATCATGAGACATTCTAATCACCTCATGTGAATTAGGCTGCTCATGTAGTTACCTGGACTATTTTTCATGCAATAACCTTGAAATAAAATTTTGTTTCATCATCAATGACTATTTTGTTATGAAAGAAATGCCCATAGACCATCTATAACATGACCTCATTCAATTTAACAAACAATGGTGTCCTTGATCTACAATTTCATTTCTTATCGATATTAATTGTTGAATTCAAAATTAGAGACTACCTCCCATCATTTCTCATTAGCAATGCTCCTGTTTTGACTCCAAACACACTTTTTGACACATTGATCATGAAATTAACACATGTGGCTAAACAACCTAGTATATTGACTAAATCAAAAAAGTATAAAGACCATTAAAACTCTAAATCTATTTAAATCCATCAATCAAAGGAGTCATTCATCATGGTTTGCAGTCCGTACAAATCTGAACAGGTTTAATTCATAAATCAGGAGACATTCTAATCACCTCATGTAAATTAGTCTCCTCTAATTGTTACCAGGACTATTTTTCATGCAATAACCTTGAAATTAAATTTTGATTCATCCTTAATGACTATATGCATTATGGAAAAAATGCCCATGGACCATCTATAACATGAATTCATTCAATTTAACAAACAATGGTGTCCTGGATCTTCAATTTCATTTCTTATTGATATTAATTGTTGTATTCAGAATTAGAGATAGCCTCCCCTCATTTCTGATTAGCAATACTCCTCTTTTGACTCCAAACACACTTTTTGACACATTGATCATGAAATTAACACATATGGGTAAACAACCTAGTATATTCATTAAATCACACAAGTATAAAGAACATTAAAATTCTAAATCTATTGAAATTCGTCAATCAAAGGAGTCATTCATCATGGTTTGTATTTCATACAAATATGAACAGGTGTAATTCTTAAATCAGGAGACATTCTAATCACCTCATGTGAATTAGGCTCCTCTTGTTGTTACCAAGACTATTTTTCAAGCAATAACCTTCAAATAAAATTTTGCATCATCATTAATGATTATTTTGTTTTGAAAAAGGTGCCCATGGACCATCTATAACATGAATTCATTCAATTTAACAAACAGTGGAGTCCTTGATCTTGAATTTCATTTCGTATTGATATTAATTGTTGAATTCAAAATTAGCGAATGCCTCACATCACTTCTCATTAGCAATGCACCCCTTTTGACTCCAAAAACACTTTTCGACACATTGATCATGAAATTAACATATGTGGCTAAACAACCGAGTATATTGATTAAATCAAAAAAGTATAAAGATAATTGAAACTCTAAATCAATTTAAATCCGTCACTCAAAGGAGTCATTCATAATGGTTTGCATTCTGTACAAATGTGAAATGGTTTAATTCTTAATTCACGAGACATTCTAATCACCTCATGTAAATTAGGCTCCTTTTATTGTTACTAGGACTATTTTTCATGCAATAACGTTGAAATTAAGTTTTGCTTCATCCTTAATGACTATATTCATTATGAAAAAAATGCCCATGGACCATCTATAACATGAATTCATTCAATTTAACAAACAATGGTGTCCTGGATCATGAATTTCATTTCTTATTGATATTAATTATTGAATTCAAAATTAGAGAGAGCATCCCATCATTTCTCATTCGCAATGCTCCTCTTTTGACTCCAAACACACTTTTTGACACATGGATCATGAAATTAACACATGTAACTAAAGAACCTAGTATATTGATTAAATCGAACAAGTATAAAGACCATTAAAACTCTAAATCTATTTAAATCCATCAATCAAAGGAGTCATTCATCATGGTTTGTATTCCGTACAAATGTGAACAGGTTTAATTCTTAAATCATGAGACATTATATCCACCTCATGTGAATAAGGCTCCTCTTATTGTTACCTGGACTATTTTCATGCAACAACCTTGAAATAAAATTTTGCTTCATCATTAATGATGATTTTGTTATGAAAAAAATGCCCCCAGACCATTTAAAACATGAATTCATTCAATTTAACAAACAATGGAGTCCTTGATCTTGAATTTCACTTTGTATTGATATTAATTGTTGAATTCAAAATTAGAGAATGCCTCACATCACATCTCATTAGCAATGCTCCTCTTTTGACTCCAAAAACACTTTTTGACACACTGATCATGAAATTAACACATGTGGCTAAACAACCTAGTATATTGATTAAATCAAACAAGTATAAAGACCATTAAAACTCTACATCTATTTAAATCCGTAAATCAAAGGAGTCATTCATCATGGTTTGTATTCCGTACAAATGTGAACAGGTTTAATTCTTAAATCATGAGACATTCTAACCACCGCATGTGAATTAGGCTCCTCTTGTTGTTACCTGCACTATTTTCATGCAATAACCTTGAAATTAAATTTTGCACCATCATTAATGATTATTTTGTTATGAAAAAAGTGCCCCTGGACCATCTATAACATGAATTCATTCAATTTAACAAACAATGGAGTCCTTGATCTTGAATTTTATTTCGTATTGATATTAATTGTTGAATTCAAAATTAGAGAATGCCTCACATCACTTCTCATTAGCAATGCTCCTCTTTTGACTCCAAATACACTTTTTGACACATTGATCATGAAATTAACACATGTGGCTAAACAACCTAGTATATTGACTAAATCAAACAAGTATAAAGACCATTAAAACTCTAAATCTATTTAAATCCGTCAATCAAATTAGTCATTCATCATACTTTGAATTCCGTACAAATGTGAACAGGTTTAATTCTTAAATCATGAAACATTATAACCACCTCATGTGAATTAGGCTCCTCATATTGTTACCTTTTGCTTCATCATTAATGATTATTTTGTTATGAAAAAAATGCCCATGGACCATCTATATCATGAATTCATTCAATTTAACAAATAATGCAGTCCTTGATCTTCAATTTCATTTCCTATCGATATTAATTGTTGAATTCAAAATTATAGACTGTCTCCCATCATTTCTCATTAGCAATGCTCCTCGTTTGACTCCAAACACACTTTTTGACACATTAATCATGTAATTAACACATTTGGCTAAACAACCTAGTATATTGATTAAATCAAACAAGTATAAAGACCATTAAAACTGTAAATCTATTTAAATCCGTCAATCAAAGGAGTCATTCATAATGGTTTGCATTATGTACAAATGTGAAATGGTTAAATTCGTAAATCACGAGACATTCTGATCACCTTAGGTAAATTAGGTTCCTTTTATGGTTACTAGGACTATTTTTCATGTAATAACCTTGAAATTAAGTTTTGCTTCACCTTTAATGACTATATTCATTATGGAAAAAATGCCCATGGACCATCTATAACATGAATTCATTCAATTTAACAAATAATGGTGACCTAGATCTTCAATTTCATTTCTTATTGATGTTAATTGTTGAATTCAAAATTAGAGACAGCCTCCCCTCATTTCTCATTTGCAATGCTCCTCTTTTGACTCCAAACACACTTTTTGACACATTGATCATGAAAGCAACACATGTGGCTAAACAACCTAGTATATTGATTAAATCAAACAAGTATAAAGACCATTAAAACTCTAAATCTGTTTAAATCCGTCAATCAAAGGAGTCTTTCATGATGATTTGCGTTCTGTACAAATGTGAAATGTTTGAATTCTTAAATCACGAGACATTCTAATCACCTCACGTAAATTATGCTCCTTTTATTGTTACTGGGACTATTTTTCAAGCAATAACCTTGAAATTAAAATTTGCTTCATCCTCAATGACTATATTCATTAAGGAAAAAATGCCCATGGACCATCTATAACATGAATTCATTCAATTTAACAAACAATGGTGTCCTGGATCTTCAATTTCATTTCTTATTGATATTAATTGTTGAATTCAAAATTAGAGACAACATCCCATCATTTCTCATTAGCAATGCTCCTCTTTTGACTCCAACCACACCTTTTGACACATTGATCATGAAATTAACACATGTAGCTAAACAACCTAGTATATTGATTAAATCAAACAAGTATAAAGACCATTAAAACTCTAAGTCTATTTAAATCCGTCAATCAAAGGAGTCATTCATCATGGTTTGTATTCCGTACAAATGTGAAATGGTTTAGGCTACTTCTATTGTTACTAGGAATATTTTTCATGCAATAACCTTGAAATTAAAATTTGCTTCATCCTTAATGACTATATTCATGATGGAAAAAATGTCCATGGACCATCTATATCTTGAATTCATTCAATTTAACAAATAATGGTGACCTGGATCTTCAATTTCATTTCTTATTGATATTAATTGTTGAATTCAAAATTAGATACAGCCTCCCCTCATTTCTCAATTGCAATGCTCCTCTTTTGACTCCAAACACACTTTTTGACACATTGATCATGAAAGCAACACATGTGGCTAAACAACCTAGTATATTGATTAAATCAAACAAGTATAAAGACCATTAAAACTCTAAATCTATTTAAATCCGTCAATCAAAGGAGTCATTCATAATGATTTGCGTTCTGTACAAATGTGAAATGTTTGAATTCTTAAATCACGAGACATTCTAATCACCTCACGTAAATTATGCTCCTTTTATTGTTACTGGGACTATTTTTCATGCAATAACCTTGAAATTAAAATTTGCTTCATCCTTAATGACTATATTCATTAAGGAAAAAATGCCCATGGACCATCTATAACATGAATTCATTCAATTTAACAAATAATGGTGACCTGGATCTTCAATTTCATTTCTTATTGATATTAATTGTTGAATTCAAAATTAGAGACAACATCCCATCATATCTCATTAGCAATGCCCCTCTTTTGACTCCAACCACACCTTTTGACACATTGATCATGAAATTAACACATGTAGCTAAACAACCTAGTATATTGATTAAATCAAACAAGTATAAAGACCATTAAAACTCTAAGTCTATTAAAATGCGTCAAGCAAAGGAGTCATTCATCATGGTTTGTATTCCGTACAAATGTGAAATGGTTTAATTCTTAAATCACGAGGTATTCTAATCACCTCAGGTAAATTAGGCTCCTTTTATTGTTACTAGGAATATTTTTCATGCAATAACCTTGAAATTAAAATTTGCTTCATCCTTAATGACTATATTCATTATGGAAAAAATGCCCATGGACCATCTATAACATGAATTCATTCAATTTAACAAACAATGGTGTCCTAGATCTTCCATTTAATTTCTTATTGATATTAATTGTTGAATTCAAAATTAGAGACAACCTCCCCTCATTTCTCAATTGCAATGCTCCTCTTTTGACTCCAAACACACTTTTTGACACATTGATCATGAAATTAACACATGTGGCTAAAAAACCTAGTATATTGATTAAATCAAAAAAGTATAAAGACCATTAAAACTCTAAATCTATTTAAATCTGTCAATCAAAGGAGTCATTCAAAATAATTTGCGTTCTGTGCAAATGTGAAATGATTTAATTCTTAAATCACGAGTCATTCTAATCACCTCATGTAAATTAAGCTCCTTTTATTGTTACTAGGACTATTTTTCATGTAATAACCTTGAAATTCAAATTTGCTTCATCCTTAATGACTATATTCATTATGGAAACAATGCCCATGGACAAACTATAACATGAATTCATTCAATTTGACAAACAATGGTGTCCTGGATCTTCAATT
This sequence comes from Ceriops zippeliana, assembly GCA_037897445.1. Classification (NCBI taxonomy): domain Eukaryota; kingdom Viridiplantae; phylum Streptophyta; class Magnoliopsida; order Malpighiales; family Rhizophoraceae; genus Ceriops; species Ceriops zippeliana. The sequence goes on along the minus strand of JBAPLH010000397.1, from coordinate 36,932 downwards.
TCATTTCTTATGGATATTAGTTGTTGAATTCAAAATTAGAGACAGCCTCCCCTCATTTTTCATTAGCAATGATCCTCTTTTGACTCCAAACACACTTTTTGACACATTGATCATGAAATTAACACATGTGGCTAAACAACCTAGTATATTGATTATATCAAACAAGTATAAAGACCATTAAAACTCTAAATCTATTTAAATCTGTCAATCAAAGGAGTCATTCATCATGGTTTTTATTTCGTAGAAATGTGAACAGCTTTAATTCTTAAATCAGGAGTCATTCTAATCACCTTATGTGAATTAGGCTCTTGTTGTTACCAGGTCTATTTTTCCAGCAATAACGTTGAAATTAAAATTTGCTTCATCCTTAATGACTATATTCATTATGGAAAAAATGCCCATGGACCATCTATAACATGAATTCATTCAATTTAACAAACAATGGTGTCCTGGATCTTCAATTTCATTTCTTATTGATATTAATTGTTGAATTCAAAATTAGAGACAACAGCCCATCATTTCTCATTAGCAATGCTCCTCTTTTGACTCAAACACACCTTTTGACACATTGATCTTGAAATTAACACATGTAGCTAAACAGCCCAGTATATTGATTAAATCAAACAAGTATAAGGACCATTAAAACTCTAAATCTATTCAAATCCGTCAATCTAAGGAGTCATTCATAATGATTTGCATTCTGTACAAATGTGAAATGGTTTAATTCTTAAATCATGAGACATTCTAATCACCGTATGTAAATTAGGCTGCTTTTATTGTAACTAGGAATATTTTTCATGCAATAACCTTGAAATTAAAATTTGCTTCATCCTTAATGACTATATTCATTATGGAAAAAATGCCCATGGACCATCTATAACATGAATTCATTCAATTTAACAAACAATGGTGTCCTGGATCTTCAATTTCATTTCTTATTGATATTAATTGTTGAATTCAAAATTAGAGACAACATCCCATCATTTCTCATTAGCAATGCTCCTCTTTTGACTCAAACACACCTTTTGACACATTGATCTTGAAATTAACACATGTAGCTAAACAGCCCAGTATATTGATTAAATCAAACAAGTATAAGGACCATTAAAACTCTAAATCTATTCAAATCCGTCAATCTAAGGAGTCATTCATAATGATTTGCATTCTGTACAAATGTGAAATGCTTTAATTCTTAAATCACGAGACATTCTAATCACCGTATGTAAATTAGGCTGCTTTTATTGTAACTAGGAATATTTTTCATGCAATAACCTTGAAATTAAAATTTGCTTCATCCTTAATGACTATATTGATTGTGGAAAAAATGCCCATGGACCATCTATAACATGAATTCATTCAATTTAACAAACAATGGTGTCCTGGACCTTCAATTTCATTTCTTATTGATATTAATTGTTGAATTCAAAATTAGTGACAACATCCCATCATTTCTCATTAGCAATGCTCCTCTTTTGACTCCAAACACACCTTTTGACACATTGATCATGATATTAACACATGTAGCAAACAACCTAGTATATTGATTAAATCAAAAAAGTATAAAGACCATTAAAACTCTAAATCTATTTAAATTCGTCAATCAAAGGAGTCATTCATCATGGTTTGTATTCCGTACAAATGTGAACAGGTTTAATTCTTAAATCATGAGGCATTATAACCACCTCATGTGAATTAGGCTCCACTTATTGTTACCTGGACTATGTTAATGCAATAACAATGAAATAAAATTTTGCTTCATCATTAATGATTATTTTGTTATGAAAAGAATGCCCATGGACCATCTATAACATGAATTCATTCAATTTAACAAACAATGCAGTCCTTGATCTTCAATTTGATTTCTTATCGATATTAATTGTTGAATTCAAAATTATAGACTGCCTCCCATCATTTCTCATTAGCAATGCTCCTCTTTTGACTACAAACACACTTTTTGACACATTCATCATGAAATTAACACATGTGGCTAAACAAACTACTATATTGATTAAATCAAACAATTATAAAGACCATTAAAACTCTAAATCTATTTAAATCCGTCAATCAAAGGAGTCATTCATAATGATTTGCATTCTTTACAAATGTGAAATGTTTTAATTCTTAAATCACGAGACATTCTAATCACCTCACGTAAATTAGGCTCCTTTTATTGTTACTAGGAATATTTTTCATGCAATAACCTTGAAATTAAAATTTGCTTCATCCTTAATGACAATATTCATTAAGGAAAAAATGCCCATGGACCAATTATAACATGAATTCATTCAATTTAACAAACAATGGTGTCCTGGATCTTCAATTTCATTTGTTATTGATATTAATTGTTGAATTCAAAATTAGAGACAACCTCCCCTCATTTCTCAATTGCAATGCTCCTCTTTTGACTCCAAACACACTTTTTGACACATTGATCATGAAATTAACACATGTGGCTACACAACCTACTATATTGATTAAATCAAACAAGTATAAAGACCATTAAAACTCTAAATCTATTTAAATCCGTCAATCAAAGGAGTCATTCATAATGATTTGCATTCTCTACAAATGTGAAATGTTTTAATTCTTAAATCACGAGACATTCTAATCACCTCACGTAAATTAGGCTCCTTTTATTGTTACTAGGACTATTTTTCATGCAATAACCTTGAAATTAAAATTTGCTTCATCCTTAATGACTATATTGATTATGGAAAAAATGCCCATGGACCATCTATAACATGAATTCATTCAATTTAACAAACAATGGTGTCCTGGATCTTTAATTTCATTTCTTATTGATATTAATTGTTGAATTCAAAATTAGAGACAACCTCCCCTCATTTCTCATTAGCAATGCTCCTCTTTTGACTCCAAACACACTTTTTGACACATTGATCATGAAATTAACACATGGCTAAACAACCTAGTATATTGATTAAATCAAACAAGTATAAAGACCATTAAAACTCTAAATCTATTTAAATTCGTCAATCAAAGGAGTCATTCATCATGGTTTGTATTCCGTACAAATGTGAACAGGTTTAATTCTTAAATCATGAGGCATTATAACCACCTCATGTGAATTAGGCTCCACTTATTGTTACCTGGACTATGTTAATGCAATAACTATGAAATAAAATTTTGCTTCATCATTAATGATTATTTTGTTATGAAAAGAATGCCCATGGACCATCTATAACATGAATTCATTCAATTTAACAAACAATGCAGTCCTTGATCTTCAATTTCATTTCTTATCGATATTAATTGTTGAATTCAAAATTATAGACTGCCTCCCATCATTTCTCATTAGCAATGCTCCTCTTTTGACTACAAACACACTTTTTGACACATTCATCATGAAATTAACACATGTGGCTAAACAAACTACTATATTGATTAAATCAAACAAGTATAAAGACGATTAAAACTCTAAATCTATTTAAATCCGTCAATCAAAGGAGTCATTCATAACCTTTTGCATTCTCTACAAATGTGAAATGGCCTGATTCTTAAATCACGAGACATTCGAATCACCTCATGTAAATTAGGCTCCTTTTATTGTTACTAGGAATATTTTTCATGCAATAACCTTGAAATTAAAATTTTGCTTCATCCTTAATGACAATATTCATTAAAGGAAAAAATGCCCATGGACCAATTATAACATGAATTCATTCAATTTAACAAACAATGGTGTCCTGGATCTTCAATTTCATTTGTTATTGATATTAATTGTTGAATTCAAAATTAGAGACAACCTCCCCTCATTTCTCAATTGCAATGCTCCTCTTTTGACTCCAAACACACTTTTTGACACATTGATCATGAAATTAACACATGTGGCTACACAAACCTACTATATTGATTAAATCAAACAAGTATAAAGACCATTAAAACTCTAAATCTATTTAAATCCGTCAATCAAAGGAGTCATTCATAATGATTTGCATTCTCTACAAATGTGAAATGTTTTAATTCTTAAATCACGAGACATTCTAATCACCTCACGTAAATTAGGCTCCTTTTATTGTTACTAGGAATATTTTTCATGCAATAACCTTGAAATTAAAATTTGCTTCATCCTTAATGACAATATTCATTAAGGAAAAAATGCCCATGGACCAATTATAACATGAATTCATTCAATTTAACAAACAATGGTGTCCTGGATCTTCAATTTCATTTGTTATTGATATTAATTGTTGAATTCAAAATTAGAGACAACCTCCCCTCATTTCTCAATTGCAATGCTCCTCTTTTGACTCCAAACACACTTTTTGACACATTGATCATGAAATTAACACATGTGGCTACACAACCTACTATATTGATTAAATCAAACAAGTATAAAGACCATTAAAACTCTAAATCTATTTAAATCCGTCAATCAAAGGAGTCATTCATAATGATTTGCATTCTCTACAAATGTGAAATGTTTTAATTCTTAAATCACGAGACATTCTAATCACCTCACGTAAATTAGGCTCCTTTTATTGTTACTAGGACTATTTTTCATGCAATAACCTTGAAATTAAAATTTGCTTCATCCTTAATGACTATATTGATTATGGAAAAAATGCCTATGGACCATCTATAACATGAATTCATTCAATTTAACAAACAATGGTGTCCTGGATCTTTAATTTCATTTCTTATTGATATTAATTGTTGAATTCAAAATTAGAGACAACCTCCCCTCATTTCTCATTAGCAATGCTCCTCTTTTGACTCCAAACACACTTTTTGACACATTGATCATGAAATTAACACATGGCTAAACAACCTGGTATATTGATTAAATCAAACAAGTATAAAGACCATTAAAACTCTAAATCTATTTAAATTCGTCAATCAAAGGAGTCATTCATCATGGTTTGTATTCCGTACAAATGTGAACAAGTTTAATTCTTAAATCATGAGGCATTATAACCACCTCATGTGAATTAGGCTCCACTTATTGTTACCTGGACTATGTTAATGCAATAACTATGAAATAAAATTTTGCTTCGTCATTAATGATTATTTTTTTATGAAAAGAATGCCCATGGACCATCTATAACATGAATTCATTCAATTTAACAAACAATGCAGTCCTTGATCTTCAATTTCATTTCTTATCGATATTAATTGTTGAATTCAAAATTATAGACTGCCTCCCATCATTTCTCATTAGCAATGCTCCTCTTTTGACTACAAACACACTTTTTGACACATTGATCATGAAATTAACACATGTGGCTACACAACCTACTATATTGATTAAATCAAACAAGTATAAAGACCATTAAAACTCTAAATCTATTTAAATCCGTCAATCAAAGGAGTCATTCATAATGATTTGCATTCTGTACAAATGTGAAATGTTTTAATTCTTAAATCACAAGACATTCTAATCACCTCACGTAAATTAGGCTCCTTTTATTGTTATTAGGAATATTTTTCATGCAATAACCTTGAAATTAAAATTTGCTTCATCCTTAATGACAATATTCATTAAGGAAAAAATGCCCATGGACCAATTATAACATGAATTCATTCAATTTAACAAACAATGGTGTCCTGGATCTTCAATTTCATTTGTTATTGATATTAATTGTTGAATTCAAAATTAGAGACAACCTCCCCTCATTTCTCAATTGCAATGCTCCTCTTTTGACTCCAAACACACTTTTTGACACATTGATCATGAAATTAACACATGTGGCTACACAACCTACTATATTGATTAAATCAAACAAGTATAAAGACCATTAAAACTCTAAATCTATTTAAATCCGTCAATCAAAGGAGTCATTCATAATGATTTGCATTCTCTACAAATGTGAAATGTTTTAATTCTTAAATCACGAGACATTCTAATCACCTCACGTAAATTAGGCTCCTTTTATTGTTACTAGGAATATTTTTCATGCAATAACCTTGAAATTAAAATTTGCTTCATCCTTAATGACAATATTCATTAAGGAAAAAATGCCCATGGACCAATTATAACATGAATTCATTCAATTTAACAAACAATGGTGTCCTGGATCTTCAATTTCATTTGTTATTGATATTAATTGTTGAATTCAAAATTAGAGACAACCTCCCCTCATTTCTCAATTGCAATGCTCCTCTTTTGACTCCAAACACACTTTTTGACACATTGATCATGAAATTAACACATGTGGCTACACAACCTACTATATTGATTAAATCAAACAAGTATAAAGACCATTAAAACTCTAAATCTATTGAAATCCGTCAATCAAAGGAGTCATTCATAATGATTTGCATTCTCTACAAATGTGAAATGTTTTAATTCTTAAATCACGGGACATTCTAATCACCTCACGTAAATTAGGCTCCTTTTATTGTTACTAGGACTATTTTTCATGCAATAACCTTGAAATTAAAATTTGCTTCATCCTTAATGACTATATTGATTATGGAAAAAATGCCCATGGACCATCTATAGCATGAATTCATTCAATTTAACAAACAATGGTGTCCTGGATCTTTAATTTCATTTCTTATTGATATTAATTGTTGAATTCAAAATTAGAGACAGCCTCCCCTCATTTCTCATTAGCAATGCTCCTCTTTTGACTCCAAACACACTTTTTGACACATTGATCATGAAATTAACACATGTGGCTAAACAACCTAGTATATTGATTAAATCAAACAAGTATAAAGACCATTAAAACTCTAAATCTATTTAAATCCGTCAATCAAAGGAGTCATTCATCATTGTTTGTATTTCGTACAAATGTGAACAGCTTTAATTCTTAAATCAGGAGACATTCTAATCACCATATGTGAATTAGGCTCCTCTTGTTGTTACCAGGACTACTTTTCAAGCAATAACGTTGAAATTAAATTTTGCATCATCATTAATGATTATTTTGTTATGAAAAAAGTCACCATGGACCATCTATAACATGAATTCATTCAATTTAACAACCAATGGAGTCCTTGATCTTGAATTTCATTTCGTATTGATATTAATTGTTGAATTCAAAATTAGAGAATGCCTCACATCAATTCTGATTAGCAATGCTCCTCTTTTGACGCCGAAAATACTTTTTGACACACTGATCATGAAATTAACACATGTGGCTAAACAACCTAGTATATTGATTAAATCAAACAAGTATAAAGACCATTAAAAATCTAAGTCTATTAAAATGCGTCAAGCAAAGGAATCATTCATCGTGGTTTGTATTCCGTACAAATGTGAAATGGTTTAATTCTTAAATCACGAGACATTCTAATCACCGTATGTAAATTAGGCTGCTTTTATTGTAACTAGGAATATTTTTCATGCAAAAACCTTGAAATTAAAATTTGCTTCATCCTTAATGACTATATTCATTATGGAAAAAATGCCCATGCACCATCTATAACATGAATTCATTCAATTTAACAAACAATGGTGTCTTGGATCTTCAATTTCATTTCTTATTGATATTAATTGTTGAATTCAAAATTAGAGACAACATCCCATCATTTCTCATTAGCAATGCTCCTCTTTTGACTCCAAACACACCATTTGACACAGTGATCATGAAATTAACATATGTGGCTAAACAACCTAGTATATTGATTAAATCAAACAAGTATAAAGACCATTAAAACTCTAAATCTATTTAAATCCGTCAATCAAAGGAGTCATTCATAATGATTTGCATTCTGCACAAATGTGAAATGGTTTAATTCTGAAATCACGAGACATTCGAATCACCTCATGTAAATTAGGCTCCTATTATTGTTACTAGGAATATTTGTCATGCAATAATGTTGAAATTAAAATTTGCTTCATGCTTAATGACTATATTCATTATGGAAAAAATGCCCATGGACCATCTATAACATGAATTCATTCAATTTAACAAACAATGGTGTCCTGGATCTTCAATTTCATTTCTTATTGATATTAGTTGTTAAATTCAAAATTAGAGACAACCTCACCTCATTTCTCAATTGCAATGCTCCTCTTTTGACTCCAAACACACTTTTTGACACATTGATCATGAAATTAACACATGTTGCTGAACAACCTACTATATTGATTAAATCAAACAAGTATAAAGACCATTAAACTCTAAATTTATTTAAATCCGTCAATCAAAGGAGTCATTCATAATGATTTGCATTCTGTACAAATGTGAAATGTTTTAATTCTTAAATTACGAGACATTCTAATCACCTCATGTAAATTAGGCTGCTTTTATAATTACTAGGATTATTTTTCATGCAATAACCTTGAAATTAAAATTTGCTTCATCCTTAATGACTATATTGATTATGGAAAAAATGCCCATGGACCATCTATAACATGAATTCATTCAATTTAACAAACAATGGTGTCCTGGACCTTCAATTTCATTTCTTATGGATATTAGTTGTTGAATTCAAAATTAGAGACAGCCTCCCCTCATTTCTCATTAGCAATGCTCCTCTTTTGACTCCAAACACACTTTTGGACACATTGATAATGAAATTAACACATGTGGCTAAACAACCTACTATATTGATTAAATCAAACAAGTATAAAGACCATTAAAATTCTAAATCTATTTAAATCCGTCATTCTAAGGAGTCATTCATCATGGTTTGTATTTCGTACAAATGTGAACAGCTTTAATTCTTAAATCAGGAGACATTCTAATCACCTCATGTGAATTAGGCTCCTCTTGTTGTTACGAGGACTATTTTTCAAGCAATGACTTTGAAATTAAATTTTGCATCATCATTAATGATTATTTTGTTATGAAAAAAGTGACCATGGACCATCTATAACATGAATTCATTCAATTTAACAAACAATGGAGTCCTTGATCTTGAATTTCATTTTCTATTGATATTAATTTTTGAATTCAAAATTAGAGAATGCCTCACATCTCTTCTCATTAGCAATGCTCCTCTTTTGACTCCAAAAACAATTTTTGACACACTGATCATGAAATTAACACATGTGGCTAAACAACCTAGTATATTGATTAAATCAAACAAGTATAAAGACCATTAAAACTCTAAATCTATTAAAATCTGTCAATCAAAGGAGTCATTCATAATGATTTGCATTCTGTACAAATGTGAAATGCTTTAATTCTTAAATCATGAGACATTCTAATCACCTCATGTAAATTAGGCACCTTTTATTGGTACTAGGAATATTTTTCATGCAATAACCTTGAAATTAAAAGTTGCTTCATCCTTAATGACTATATTCATTATGGAAAAAATGCCCATGGACCATCTATAACATGAATTCATTCAATTTAACAAACGATGGTGTGCTACATCTTCAATTTCATTTCTTATCATTATTAATTGTTGAATTCAAAATTAGTGATAGCCTCCCATCATTTCTCATTAGCAATGCTCCTCTTTTGACTCCCAACACACTTTTTGACACATTGATCATGAAATTAACACATGTGGCTAAACAACCTAGTATATTGATTAAATCAAACAAGTATAAAGACCATTAAAACTCTAAATCTATTGAAATCCGTCAATCTAAGGAGTCATTCATAATTATTTGCATTCTGTACAAATGTGAAATGGTTTAATTCTTAAATGACGAGACATTCTAATCACCTCATGTAAATTAGGCTACTTTTATTGTTACTAGGAATATTTTTCATGCAATAACCTTGAAATTAAAATTTGCTTCATCCTTAATGACTATATTGATTATGGAAAAAATGCCCATGGACCATCTATAACATGAATTCATTCAATTTAACAAACAATGGTGTCCTGGACCTTCAATTTCATTTCTTATTGATATTAATTGTTGAATTCAAAATTAGAGACAACATCCCATCATTTCTCATTAGCAATGCTCTTCTTTTGACTCCAAACACACCTTTTGACACATTGATCATGAAATTAACACATGTAGCTAAACAACCTAGTATATTGATTAAATCAAACAAGTATAAAGACCATTAAAACTCTAAATCTATTTAAATTCTTCAATCAAAGGAGTCATTCATCATGGTTTGTATTCTGTACAAATGTGAACAGGTTTAATTCTTAAATCATGAGAAATTAGAACCACCTCATGTGAATTAGGCTCCTCTTATTGTTACCTGGACTATTTTAATGCAATAAATATGAAATAAAATTTTGCTTCATCATTAATGATTATTTTGTTATGAAAAGAATGCCCATGGACCATCTATAACATGAATTCATTCAATTTAACAAACAATGCAGTCCTTGATCTTCAATTTCATTTCTTATCGAAATTAATTGTTGAATTCAAAATTATAGACTGCCTCCCATCATTTCTCACTAGCAATGCTCCTCTTTTGACTACAAACACACTTTTTGACACATTGATCACGAAATTAACACTGTGGCTAAACAGCCTACTATATTGATTAAATCAAACAAGTATAAAGTCGATTAAAACTTTAAATCTATTTAAATCCGTCAATCAAAGGAGTCATTCATAACCATTTGCATTCTCTACAAATGTGAAATGGTCTGATTCTTAAATCACGAGGCATTCGAATCACCTCATGTAAATTAGGCTCCTTTTATTGTTACTAGGAATATTTTTCATGCAATAACCTTGAAATTAAAATTTGCTTCATCCTTAATGACTATATTGATTATGGAAAAAATGCCCATGGACCATCTATAACATGAATTCATTCAATTTAACAAACAATGGTGTCCTGGACCTTCAATTTCATTTCTTATGGATATTAGTTGTTGAATTCAAAATTAGAGACAGCCTCCCCTCATTTCTCATTAGCAATGCTCCTCTTTTGACTCCAAACACACTTTTTGACACATTGATAATGAAATTAACACATGTGGCTAAACAACCTACTATATTGATTAAATCAAACAAGTATAAAGACCATTAAAACTCCAAATCTATTTAAATCCGTCATTCAAAGGAGTCATTCATCATGGTTTGTATTTCGTACAAATGTGAACAGCTTTAATTCTTAAATCAGGAGACATTCTAATCACCTCATGTGAATTAGGCTCCTCTTGTTGTTACGAGGACTATTTTTCAAGCAATGACTTTGAAATTAAATTTTGCATCATCATTAATGATTATTTTGTTATGAAAAAAGTGACCATGGACAATCTATAACATGAATTCATTCAATTTAACAAACAATGGAGTCCTTGATCTTGAATTTCATTTTGTATTGATATTAATTTTTGAATTCAAAATTAGAGAATGCCTCACATCTCTTCTCATTAGCAATGCTCCTCTTTTGACTCCAAACACACCATTTGACACAGTGATCATGAAATTAACATATGTGGCTAAACAACCTAGTATATTTATTAAATCAAACAAGTATAAAGACCATTAAAACTCTAAATCTATTTAAATCCGTCAATCAAAGGAGTCATTCATAATGATTTGCATTCTGTACAAATGTGAAATGGTTTAATTCTGAAATCACGAGACATTCGAATCACCTCATGTAAATTAGGCTCCTATTATTGTTACTAGGAATATTTGTCATGCAATAACGTTGAAATTAAAATTTGCTTCATGCTTAATGACTATATTCATTATGGAAAAAATGCCCATGGACCATCTATAACATGAATTCATTCAATTAAACAAACAATGGTGTCCTGGATCTTCAATTTCATTTCTTATTGATATTAGTTGTTAAATTCAAAATTAGAGACAACCTCACCTCATTTCTCAATTGCAATGCTCCTCTTTTGACTCCAAACACACTTTTTGACACATTGATCATGAAATTAACACATGTGGCTGAACAACCTACTATATTGATTAAATCAAACAAGTATAAAGACCATTAAACTCTAAACCTATTTAAATCCGTCAATCAAAGGAGTCATTCATAATGATTTGCATTCTATACAAATGTGAAATGTTTTAATTCTTAAATTACGAGACATTCTAATCACCTCATGTAAATTAGGCTCCTTTTCTAATTACTAGGATTATTTTTCATCCAATAACCTTGAAATTAAAATTTGCTTCATCCTTAATGACTATATTGATTATGGAAAAAATGCCCATGGACCATCTATAACATGAATTCATTCAATTTAACAAACAATGGTGTCCTGGACCTTCAATTTCATTTCTTATGGATATTAGTTGTTGAATTCAAAATTAGAGACATCCTCCCCTCATTTCTCGTTAGCAATGCTCCTCTTTTGACTCCAAACACACTTTTGGACACATTGATAATGAAATTAACACATGTGGCTAAACAACCTACTATATTGATTAAATCAAACAAGTATAAAGACCATTAAAACTCTAAATCTATTTAAATCCGTCATTCTAAGGAGTCATTCATCATGGTTTGTATTTCGTACAAATGTGAACAGCTTTAATTCTTAAATCAGGAGACATTCTAATCACCTCATGTGAATTAGGCTCCTCTTGTTGTTACGAGGACTATTTTTCAAGCAATAACTTTGAAATTAAATTTTGCATCATCATTAATGATTATTTTGTTATGAAAAAAGTGACCATGGACCATCTATAACATGAATTCATTCAATTTAACAAACAATGGAGTCCTTGATCTTGAATTTCATTTTGTATTGATATTAATTTTTGAATTCAAAATTAGAAAATGCCTCACATCTCTTCTCATTAGCAATGCTCCTCTTTTGACTCCAAAAACACTTTTTGACACACTGATCATGAAATTAACACATGTGGCTAAACAACCTAGTATATTGATTAAATTAAACAAGTATAAAGACCATTAAAACTCTAAATCTATTTAAATCTGTCAATCAAAGGAGTCATTCATAATGATTTGCATTCTGTACAAATGTGAAATGCTTTAATTCTTAAATCATGAGACATTCTAATCACCTCATGTAAATTAGGCACCTTTTATTGGTACTAGGAATATTTTTCATGCAATAACCTTGAAATTAAAAGTTGCTTCATCCTTAATGACTATATTCATTATGGAAAAAATGCCCATGGACCATCTATAACATGAATTCATTCAATTTAACAAACAATGGTGTGCTACATCTTCAATTTCATTTCTTGTCATGATTAATTGTTGAATTCAAAATTAGTGACAGCCTCCCATCATTTCTCATTAGCAATGCTCCTCTATTGACTCCAAACACACTTTTTGACACATTGATCATGAAATTAACACATGTGGCTAAACAACCTAGTATATTGATTAAATCAAACAAGTATAAAGACCATTAAAACTCTAAATCTATTGAAATCCGTCAATCTAAGGAGTCATTCATAATTATTTGCATTCTGTACAAATGTGAAATGGTTTAATTCTTAAATCACGAGACATTCTAATCACCTCATGTAAATTAGGCTACTTTTATTGTTACTAGGAATATTTTTCATGCAATAACCTTGAAATTAAAATTTGCTTCATCCTTAATGACTATATTGATTATGGAAAAAATGCCCATGGACCATCTATAACATGAATTCATTCAATTTAACAAACAATGGTGTCCTGGACCTTCAATTTCATTTCTTATTGATATTAATTGTTGAATTCAAAATTAGAGACAACATCCCATCATTTCTCATTAGCAATGCTCCTCTTTTGACTCCAAACACACCTTTTGACACATTGATCATGAAATTAACACATGTAGCTAAACAACCTAGTATATTGATTAAATCAAACAAGTATAAAGACCATTAAAACTCTAAATCTATTTAAATTCTTCAATCAAAGGAGTCATTCATCATGGTTTGTATTCTGTACAAATGTGAACAGGTTTAATTCTTAAATCATGAGAAATTAGAACCACCTCATGTGAATTAGGCTCCTCTTATTGTTACCTGGACTATTTTAATGCAATAAATATGAAATAAAATTTTGCTTCATCATTAATGATTATTTTGTTATGAAAAGAATGCCCATGGACCATCTATAACATGAATTCATTCAATTTAACAAACAATGCAGTCCTTGATCTTCAATTTCATTTCTTATCGATATTAATTGTTGAATTCAAAATTATAGACTGCCTCCCATCATTTCTCACTAGCAATGCTCCTCTTTTGACTACAAACACACTTTTTGACACATTGATCATGAAATTAACACTGTGGCTAAACAGCCTACTATATTGATTAAATCAAACAAGTATAAAGTCGATTAAAACTTTAAATCTATTTAAATCCGTCAATCAAAGGAGTCATTCATAACCATTTGCATTCTCTACAAATGTGAAATGGTCTGATTCTTAAATCACGAGACATTCGAATCACCTCATGTAAATTAGGCTCCTTTTATTGTTACTAGGAATATTTTTCATGCAATAACCTTGAAATTAAAATTTGCTTCATCCTTAATGACTATATTGATTATGGAAAAAATGCCCATGGACCATCTATAACATGAATTCATTCAATTTAACAAACAATGGTGTCCTGGACCTTCAATTTCATTTCTTATGGATATTAGTTGTTGAATTCAAAATTAGAGACAGCCTCCCCTCATTTCTCATTAGCAATGCTCCTCTTTTGTCTCCAAACACACTTTTTGACACATTGATAATGAAATTAACACATGTGGCTAAACAACCTACTATATTGATTAAATCAAACAAGTATAAAGACCATTAAAACTCTAAATCTATTTAAATCCGTCATTCAAAGGAGTCATTCATCATGGTTTGTATTTCGTACAAATGTGAACAGCTTTAATTCTTAAATCAGGAGACATTCTAATCACCTCATGTGAATTAGGCTCCTCTTGTTGTTACGAGGACTATTTTTCAAGCAATGACTTTGAAATTAAATTTTGCATCATCATTAATGATTATTTTGTTATGAAAAAAGTGACCATGGACCATCTATAACATGAATTCATTCAATTTAACAAACAATGGAGTCCTTGATCTTGAATTTCATTTTGTATTGATATCAATTTTTGAATTCAAAATTAGAGAATGCCTCACATCTCTTCTCATTAGCAATGCTCCTCTTTTGACTCCAAAAACACTTTTTGACACACTGATCATGAAATTAACACATGTGGCTAAACAACCTAGTATATTGATTAAATCAAACAAGTATAAAGACCATTAAAACTCTAAATCTATTTAAATCTGTCAATCAAAGGAGTCATTCATAATGATTTGCATTCTGTACAAATGTGAAATGCTTTAATTCTTAAATCATGAGACATTCTAATCACCTCATGTAAATTAGGCACCTTTTATTGGAACTAGGAATATTTTTCATGCAATAACCTTGAAATTAAAAGTTGCTTCATCCTTAATGACTATATTCATTATGGAAAAAATGCCCATGGACCATCTATAACTTGAATTCATTCAATTTAACAAACAATGGTGTCCTACATCTTCAATTTCATTTCTTATCATTATTAATTGTTGAATTCAAAATTAGTGACAGCCTCCCATCATTTCTCATTAGCAATGCTCCTCTTTTGACTCCAAACACACTTTTTGACACATTGATCATGAAATTAACACATGTGGCTAAACAACCTAGTATATTGATTAAATCAAACAAGTATAAAGACCATTAAAACTCTAAATCTATTGAAATCCGTCAATCTAAGGAGTCATTCATAATTATTTGCATTCTGTACAAATGTGAAATGGTTTAATTCTTAAATCACGAGACATTCTAATCACCTCATGTAAATGAGGCTACTTTTATTGTTACTAGGAATATTTTTCATGCAATAACCTTGAAATTAAAATTTGCTTCATCCTTAATGACTATATTGATTATGGAAAAAATGCCCATGGACCATCTATAACATGAATTCATTCAATTTAACAAACAATGGTGTCCTGGACCTTCAATTTCATTTCTTATTGATATTAATTGTTGAATTCAAAATTAGAGACAACATCCCATCATTTCTCATTAGCAATGCTCCTCTTTTGACTCCAAACACACCTTTTGACACATTGATCATGAAATTAACACATGTAGCTAAACGACCTAGTATATTGATTAAATCAAACAAGTATAAAGACCATTAAAACTCTAAATCTATTTAAATTCTTCAATCAAAGGAGTCATTCATCATGGTTTGTATTCTGTACAAATGTGAACAGGTTTAATTCTTAAATCATGAGAAATTAGAACCACCTCATGTGAATTAGGCTCCTCTTATTGTTACCTGGACTATTTTAATGCAATAACTATGAAATAAAATTTTGCTTCATCATTAATGATTATTTTGTTATGAAAAGAATGCCCATGGACCATCTATAACATGAATTCATTCAATTTAACAAACAATGCAGTCCTTGATCTTCAATTTCATTTCTTATCGATATTAATTGTTGAATTCAAAATTATAGACTGCCTCCCATTAGTTCTCATTAGCAATGCTCCTCTTTTGACTACAAACACACTTTTTGACACATTGATCATGAAATTAACACTGTGGCTAAACAGCCTACTATATTGATTAAATCAAACAAGTATAAATACCATTAAAACTTTAAATCTATTTAAATCCGTCAATCAAAGGAGTCATTCACAACCATTTGCATTCTCTACAAATGTGAAATGGTCTGATTCTTAAATCACGAGACATTCGAATCACCTCATGTAAATAAGGCTCCTTTTATTGTTACTAGGAATATTTTTCATGCAATAACCTTGAAATTAAAATTTGCTTCATCCTTAATGACTATATTGATTATGGAAAAAATGCCCATGGACCATCTATAACATGAATTCATTCAATTTAACAAACAATGGTGTCCTGGACCTTCAATTTCATTTCTTATTGATATTAATTGTTGAATTCAAAATTAGAGACAATCTCCCCTCATTTCCCAATTGCAATGCTCCTCTTTTGACTACAAACACACTTTTTGACACATTGATCATGAAATTAACACTGTGGCTAAATAGCCTACTATATTGATTAAATCAAACAAGTATAAAGACCATTAAAACTTTAAATCTATTTAAATCCGTCAATCAAAGGAGTCATTCACAACCATTTGCATTCTCTACAAATGTGAAATGGTCTGATTCTTAAATCACGAGACATTCGAATCACCTCATGTAAATAAGGCTCCTTTTATTGTTACTAGGAATATTTTTCATGCAATAACCTTGAAATTAAAATTTGCTTCATCCTTAATGACTATATTGATTATGGAAAAAATGCCCATGGACCATCTATAACATGAATTCATTCAATTTAACAAACAATGGTGTCCTGGACCTTCAATTTCATTTCTTATTGATATTAATTGTTGAATTCAAAATTAGAGACAACATCCCATCATTTCTCATTAGCAATGCTCCTCTTTTGACTCCAAACACGCCTTTTGACACATTGATCATGAAATTAACACATGTAGCTAAACAACCTAGTATATTGATTAAATCAAACAAGTATAAAGACCATTAAAACTCTAAATCTATTTAAATCCGTCAATCAAAGGAGTCATTCATAATGATTTGCATTCTGTACAAATGTGAAATGTTTTAATTCTTAAATCACGAGACATTCTAATCACCTCACGTAAATTAGGCTCCTTTTATTGTTACTAGGACTATTTTTCATGCAATAACCTTGAAATTAAAATTTGCTTCATCCTTAATGACTATATTGATTATGGAAAAAATGCCCATGGACCATCTATAACATGAATTCATTCAATTTAACAAACAATGGTGTCCTGGATCTGTAATTTCATTTGTTATTGATATTAATTGTTGAATTCAAAATTAGAGACAATCTCCCCTCATTTCTCAATTGCAATGCTCCTCTTTTGACTCCAAACACACTTTTTGACACACTGATCAGGAAATTAACACATGTCACTAAACAACCTAGTATATTGATTAAATCAAACAAGTATAAAGACCATTAAAACTCTAAATCTATTTAAATCCGTCAATCAAAGGAGTCATTCATAATGATTTGCATTTTGTACAAATGTGAAATGGTTTAATTCTTAAATCACGAGACATTCTAATCACCTCATTTAAATTAGGCTGCTTTTATTGTTACTAGGAATATTTATCATGTAATAACCTTGAAATTAAAAGTTGCTTCATCCTAAATGACTATATTCCTTATGGAAAAAATGCCCATGGTCCATCTGTAACATGAATTCATTCAATTTAACAAACAATGGTGTCCTGGAACTTCAATTTCATTTCTTATTGATATTAATTGTTGAATTCAAAATTAGAGAATGCCTCACATCACTTCTCATTAGCAATGCTCCTCTTTTGACAACAAATACACTTTTTGACACATTGATTATGAAATTAACACATATGGCTAAACAACCTAGTATATTGACTAAATCAAACAAGTATAAAGACCATTAAAACTCTAAATCTACTTAAATCTGTCAATCAAATTAGTCATTCATCATGGTTTGAATTCCGTACAAATGTGAAAAAGTTTAATTCTTAAATTATGAGACATTATAACCACCTCATGTGAATTAGGCTCCTCTTATTGTTACCTGGACCATTTTCATGCAATAACCTTGAAATAAAAATTTGCTTCATCATTAATGATTATTTTGTTATGAAAAAAATGCCCATGGACCATCTATATCATGAATTCATTCAATTTAACAAAAAATGCAGTCCTTGATCTTCAATTTCATTTCTTATGGATATTAATTGTTGAATTCAAAATTATAGACTGTCTCCCATCATTTCTAATTCGCAATGCTCCTCTTTTGACTCCAAACACACTTTTTGACACATTGATAATGAAATTAACACATGTGGCTAAACAACCTACTATATTGATTAAATCAAACAAGTATAAAGACCATTAAAACTCTAAATCTATTTAAATCCGTCATTCAAAGGAGTCATTCATCATGGTTTGTATTTCGTACAAATGTGAACAGCTTTAATTCTTAAATCAGGAGACATTCTAATCACCTCATGTGAATTAGGCTCCTCTTGTTGTTACGAGGACTATTTTTCAAGCAATGACTTTGAAATTAAATTTTGCATCATCATTAATGATTATTTTGTTATGAAAAAAGTGACCATGGACCATCTATAACATGAATTCATTCAATTTAACAAACAATGGAGTCCTTGATCTTGAATTTCATTTTGTATTGATATTAATTTTTGACTTCAAAATTAGAGAATGCCTCACATCTCTTCTCATTAGCAATGCTCCTCTTTTGACTCCAAAAACACTTTTTGACACACTGATCATGAAATTAACACATGTGGCTAAACAACCTAGTATATTGATTAAATCAAACAAGTATAAAGACCATTAAAACTCTAAATCTATTTAAATCTGTCAATCAAAGGAGTCATTCATAATGATTTGCATTCTGTACAAATGTGAAATGCTTTAATTCTTAAATCACGAGACATTCGAATCACCTCATGTAAATTAGGCTCCTATTATTGTTACTAGGAATATTTGTCATGCAATAACGTTGAAATTAAAATTTGCTTCATGCTTAATGACTATATTCATTATGGAAAAAATGCCCATGGACCATCTATAACATGAATTCATTCAATTAAACAAACAATGGTGTCCTGGATCTTCAATTTCATTTCTTATTGATATTAGTTGTTAAATTCAAAATTAGAGACAACCTCACCTCATTTCTCAATTGCAATGCTCCTCTTTTGACTCCAAACACACTTTTTGACACATTGATCATGAAATTAACACATGTGGCTGAACAACCTACTATATTGATTAAATCAAACAAGTATAAAGACCATTAAACTCTAAATCTATTTAAATCCATCAATCAAAGGAGTCATTCATAATGATTTGCATTCTATACAAATGTGAAATGTTTTAATTCTTAAATTACGAGACATTCTAATCACCTCATGTAAATTAGGCTCCTTTTATAATTACTAGGATTATTTTTCATCCAATAACCTTGAAATGAAAATTTGCTTCATCCTTAATGACTATATTGATTATGGAAAAAATGCCCATGGACCATCTATAACATGAATTCATTCAATTTAACAAACAATGGTGTCCTGGACCTTCAATTTCATTTCTTACGGATATTAGTTGTTGAATTCAAAATTAGAGACAGCCTCCCCTCATTTCTCATTAGCAATGCTCCTCTTTTGACTCCAAACACACTTTTGGACACATTGATAATGAAATTAACACATGTGGCTAAACAACCTACTATATTGATTAAATCAAACAAGTATAAAGACCATTAAAACTCTAAATCTATTTAAATCCGTCATTCTAAGGAGTCATTCATCATGGTTTGTATTTCGTACAAATGTGAACAGCTTTAATTCTTGAATCAGGAGACATTCTAATCACCTCATGTGAATTAGGCTCCTCTTGTTGTTACGAGGACTATTTTTCAAGCAATAACTTTGAAATTAAATTTTGCATCATCATTAATGATTATTTTGTTATGAAAAAAGTGACCATGGACCATCTATAACATGAATTCATTCAATTTAACAAACAATGGAGTCCTTGATCTTGAATTTCATTTTGTATTGATATTAATTTTTGAATTCAAAATTAGAAAATGTCTCACATCTCTTCTCATTAGCAATGCTCCTCTTTTGACTCCAAAAACACTTTTTGACACACTGATCATGAAATTAACACATGTGGCTAAACAACCTAGTATATTGATTAAATTAAACAAGTATAAAGACCATTAAAACTCTAAATCTATTTAAATCTGTCAATCAAAGGAGTCATTCATAATGATTTGCATTCTGTACAAATGTGAAATGCTTTAATTCTTAAATCATGAGACATTCTAATCACCTCATGTAAATTAGGCACCTTTTATTGGTACTAGGAATATTTTTCATGCAATAACCTTGAAATTAAAAGTTGCTTCATCCTTAATGACTATATTCATTATGGAAAAAATGCCCATGGAACATCTATAACATGAATTCATTCAATTTAACAAACAATGGTTTGCTACATCTTCAATTTCATTTCTTGTCATTATTAATTGTTGAATTCAAAATTAGTGACAGCCTCCCATCATTTCTCATTAGCAATGCTCCTCTTTTGACTCCAAACACACTTTTTGACACATTGATCATGAAATTAACACATGTGGCTAAACAACCTAGTATATTGATTAAATCAAACAAGTATAAAGACCATTAAAACTCTAAATCTATTGAAATCCGTCAATCTAAGGAGTCATTCATAATTATTTGCATTCTGTACAAATGTGAAATGGTTTAATTCTTAAATCACGAGACATTCTAATCACCTCATGTAAATGAGGCTACTTTTATTGTTACTAGGAATATTTTTCATGCAATAACCTTGAAATTAAAATTTGCTTCATCCTTAATGACTATATTGATTATGGAAAAAATGCCCATGGACCATCTATAACATGAATTCATTCAATTTAACAAACAATGGTGTCCTGGACCTTCAATTTCATTTCTTATTGATATTAATTGTTGAATTCAAAATTAGAGACAACATCCCATCATTTCTCATTAGCAATGCTCCTCTTTTGACTCCAAACACACCTTTTGACACATTGATCATGAAATTAACACATGTAGCTAAACAACCTAGTATATTGATTAAATCAAACAAGTATAAAGACCATTAAAACTCTAAATCTATTTAAATTCTTCAATCAAAGGAGTCATTCATCATGGTTTGTATTCTGTACAAATGTGAACAGGTTTAATTCTTAAATCATGAGACATTAGAACCACCTCATGTGAATTAGGCTCCTCTTATTGTTACCTGGACTATTTTAATGCAATAACTATGAAATAAAATTTTGCTTCATCATTAATGATTATTTTGTTATGAAAAGAATGCCCATGGACCATCTATAACATGAATTCATTCAATTTAACAAACAATGCAGTCCTTGATCTTCAATTTCATTTCTTATCGATATTAATTGTTGAATTCAAAATTATAGACTGCCTCCCATCATTTCTCACTAGCAATGCTCCTCTTTTGACTACAAACACACTTTTTGACACATTGATCATGAAATTAACATTGTGGCTAAACAGCCTACTATATTGATTAAATCAAACAAGTATAAAGTCGATTAAAACTTTAAATCTATTTAAATCCGTCAATCAAAGGAGTCATTCATAACCATTTGCATTCTCTACAAATGTGAAATGGTCTGATTCTTAAATCACGAGACATTCGAATTCTCATGTAAATTAGGCTCCTTTTATTGTTACTAGGAATATTTTTCATGCAATAACCTTGAAATTAAAATTTGCTTCATCCTTAATGACTATATTGATTATGGAAAAAATGCCCATGGACCATCTATAACATGAATTCATTCAATTTAACAAACAATGGTGTCCTGGACCTTCAATTTCATTTCTTATGGATATTAGTTGTTGAATTCAAAATTAGAGACAGCCTCCCCTCATTTCTCATTAGCAATGCTCCTCTTTTGTCTCCAAACACACTTTTTGACACATTGATAATGAAATTAACACATGTGGCTAAACAACCTACTATATTGATTAAATCAAACAAGTATAAAGACCATTAAAACTCTAAATCTATTTAAATCCGTCATTCAAAGGAGTCATTCATCATGGTTTGTATTTCGTACAAATGTGAACAACTTTAATTCTTAAATCAGGAGACATTCTAATCACCTCATGTGAATTAGGCTCCTCTTGTTGTTACGAGGACTATTTTTCAAGCAATGACTTTGAAATTAAATTTTGCATCATCATTAATGATTATTTTGTTATGAAAAAAGTGACCATGGACCATCTATAACATGAATTCATTCAATTTAACAAACAATGGAGTCCTTGATCTTGAATTTCATTTTGTATTGATATTAATTTTTGAATTCAAAATTAGAGAATGCCTCACATCTCTTCTCATTAGCAATGCTCCTCTTTTGACTCCAAAAACACTTTTTGACACACTGATCATGAAATTAACACACGTGGCTAAACAACCTAATATATTGATTAAATCAAACAAGTATAAAGACCATTAAAACTCTAAATCTATTTAAATCTGTCAATCAAAGGAGTCATTCATAATGATTTGCATTCTGTACAAATGTGAAATGCTTTAATTCTTAAATCATGAGACATTCTAATCACCTCATGTAAATTAGGCACCTTTTATTGGAACTAGGAATATTTTTCATGCAATAACCTTGAAATTAAAAGTTGCTTCATCCTTAATGACTATATTCATTATGGAAAAAATGCCCATGGACCATCTATAACTTGAATTCATTCAATTTAACAAACAATGGTGTCCTACATCTTCAATTTCATTTCTTATCATTATTAATTGTTGAATTCAAAATTAGTGACAGCCTCCCATCATTTCTCATTAGCAATGCTCCTCTTTTGACTCCAAACACACTTTTTGACACATTGATCATGAAATTAACACATGTGGCTAAACAACCTAGTATATTGATTAAATCAAACAAGTATAAAGACCATTAAAACTCTAAATCTATTGAAATCCGTCAATCTAAGGAGTCATTCATAATTATTTGCATTCTGTACAAATGTGAAATGGTTTAATTCTTAAATCACGAGACATTCTAATCACCTCATGTAAATCAGGCTACTTTTATTGTTACTAGGATTATTTTTCATCCAATAACCTTGAAATTAAAATTTGCTTCATCCTTAATGACTATATTGATTATGGAAAAAATGCCCATGGACCATCTATAACATGAATTCATTCAATTTAACAAACAATGGTGTCCTGGACCTTCAATTTCATTTCTTATTGATATTAATTGTTTAATTCAAAATTAGAGACAACATCCCATCATTTCTCATTAGCAATGCTCCTCTTTTGACTCCAAACACACCTTTTGACACATTGATCATGAAATTAACACATGTAGCTAAACGACCTAGTATATTGATTAAATCAAACAAGTATAAAGACCATTAAAACTCTAAATCTATTTAAATTCTTCAATCAAAGGAGTCATTCATCATGGTTTGTATTCTGTACAAATGTGAACAGGTTTAATTCTTAAATCATGAGAAATTAGAACCACCTCATGTGAATTAGGCTCCTCTTATTGTTACCTAGA
The DNA here is from genome assembly GCA_037897445.1 of Ceriops zippeliana. Taxonomy (NCBI): domain Eukaryota; kingdom Viridiplantae; phylum Streptophyta; class Magnoliopsida; order Malpighiales; family Rhizophoraceae; genus Ceriops; species Ceriops zippeliana. The sequence goes on along the minus strand of JBAPLH010000397.1, from coordinate 12,881 downwards.
CTATTTTAATGCAATAACTATGAAATAAAATTTTGCTTCATCATTAATGATTATTTTGTTATGAAAAGAATGCCCATGGACCATCTATAACATGAATTCATTCAATTTAACAAACAATGCAGTCCTTGATCTTCAATTTCATTTCTTATCGATATTAATTGTTGAATTCAAAATTCTAGACTGCCTCCCATCAGTTCTCATTAGCAATGCTCCTCTTTTGACTACAAACACACTTTTTGACACATTGATCATGAAATTAACACTGTGGCTAAACAGCCTACTATATTGATTAAATCAAACAAGTATAAAGACCATTAAAACTTTAAATCTATTTAAATCTGTCAATCAAAGGAGTCATTCAGAACCATTTGCATTCTCTACAAATGTGAAATGGTCTGATTCTTAAATCACGAGACATTCGAATCACCTCATGTAAATAAGGCTCCTTTTATTGTTACTAGGAATATTTTTCATGCAATAACCTTGAAATTAAAATTTGCTTCATCCTTAATGACTATATTGATTATGGAAAAAATGCCCATGGACCATCTATAACATGAATTCATTCAATTTGACAAACAATGGTGTCCTAGACCTTCAATTTCATTTCTTATTGATATTAATTGTTGAATTCAAAATTAGAGACAACATCCCATCATTTCTCATTAGCAATGCTCCTCTTTTGACTCCAAACACCCCTTTTGACACATTGATCATGAAATTAACACATGTAGCTAAACAACCTAGTATATTGATTAAATCAAACAAGTATAAAGACCATTAAAACTCTAAATCTATTTAAATTCTTCAATCAAAGGAGTCATTCATCATGGTTTGTATTCTGTACAAATGTGAACAGGTTTAATTCTTAAATCATGAGACATTAGAACCACCTCATGTTAATTAGGCTCCTCTTATTGTTACCTGGACTATTTTAATGCAATAACTATGAAATAAAATTTTGCTTCATCATTAATGATTATTTTGTTATGAAAAGAATGCCCATGGGGACCATCTATAACATGAATTCATTCAATTTAACAAACAATGCAGTCCTTGATCTTCAATTTCATTTCTTATCGATATTAATTGTTGAATTCAAAATTATAGACTGCCTCCCATCATTTCTCATTAGCAATGCTCCTCTTTTGACTACAAACACACTTTTTGACACATTGATCATGAAATTAACACTGTGGCTAAACAGCCTACTATATTGATTAAATCAAACAAGTATAAAGTCGATTAAAACTTTAAATCTATTTAAATCCGTCAATCAAAGGAGTCATTCATAACCATTTGCATTCTCTACAAATGTGAAATGGTCTGATTCTTAAATCACGAGACATTCGAATCACCTTATGTAAATTAGGCTCTTTTATTGTTACTAGGAATATTTTTCATGCAATAACCTTGAAATTAAAATTTGCTTCATCCTTAATGACTATATTCATTAAGGAAAAAATGCCCATGGACCATTTATAACATGAATTCATTCAATTTAACAAACATTGGTGTCCTGGATCTTCAATTTCATTTGTTATTGATATTAATTGTTGAATTCAAAATTAGAGACAATCTCCCCTCATTTCTCAATTGCAATGCTCCTCTTTTGACTCCAAACACACTTTTTGACACATTGATCATGAAATTAACACATGTGGCTACACAACCCACTATATTGATTAAATCAAACAAGTATAAAGACCATTAAAACTCTAAATCTATTTAAATCCGTCAATCAAAGGAGTCATTCATAATGATTTGCATTCTGTACAAATGTGAAATGTTTTAATTCTTAAATCACGAGACATTCTAATCACCTCACGTAAATTAGGCTCCTTTTATTGTTACTAGGACTATTTTTCATGCAATAACCTTGAAATTAAAATTTGCTTCATCCTTAATGACTATATTGATTATGGAAAAAATGCCCATGGACCATCTATAACATGAATTCATTCAATTTAATAAACAATGGTGTCCTGGATCTGCAATTTCATTTGTTATTGATATTAATTGTTGAATTCAAAATTAGAGACAATCTCCCCTCATTTCTCAATTGCAATGCTCCTCTTTTGACTCCAAACACACTTTTTGACACACTGATCAGGAAATTAACACATGTCACTAAACAACCTAGTATATTGATTAAATCAAACAAGTATAAAGACCATTAAAACTCTAAATCTATTTAAATCCGTCAATCAAAGGAGTCATTCATAATGATTTGCATTTTGTACAAATGTGAAATGGTTTAATTCTTAAATCACGAGACATTCTAATCACCTCATTTAAATTAGGCTGCTTTTATTATTACTAGGAATATTTATCATGTAATAACCTTGAAATTAAAAGTTGCTTCATCCTAAATGACTATATTCCTTATGGAAAAAATGCCCATGGTCCATCTGTAACATGAATTCATTCAATTTAACAAACAATGGTGTCCTGGATCTTCAATTTCATTTCTTATTGATATTAATTGTTGAATTCAAAATTAGAGAATGCCTCACATCACTTCTCATTAGCAATGCTCCTCTTTTGACAACAAATACACTTTTTGACACATTGATTATGAAATTAACACATATGGCTAAACAACCTAGTATATTGACTAAATCAAACAAGTATAAAGACCATTAAAACTCTAAATCTACTTAAATCTGTCAATCAAATTAGTCATTCATCATGGTTTGAATTCCGTACAAATGTGAAAAAGTTTAATTCTTAAATTATGAGACATTATAACCACCTCATGTGAATTAGGCTCCTCTTATTGTTACCTGGACTATTTTCATGCAATAACCTTGAAATAAAAATTTGCTTCATCATTAATGATTATTTTGTTATGAAAAAAATGCCCATGGACCATCTATATCATGAATTCATTCAATTTAACAAAAAATGCAGTCCTTGATCTTCAATTTCATTTCTTATGGATATTAATTGTTGAATTCAAAATTATAGACTGTCTCCCATCATTTCTAATTCGCAATGCTCCTCTTTTGACTCCAAACACACTTTTTGACACATTAATCATGAAATTAACACATGTAGCTAAAGAACCAAGTATATTGATTAAATGAAACAAGTATAAAGACCATTAAAACTCTGAGTCCATTAAAATCCGTCAAGCAAATGAGTCATTCATCATGGTTTGTATTCCGTACAAATGTGAAATGGTTTAATTCATAAATCACGAGGTATTCTAATCACCTCAGGTAAATTAGGCTCCTTTTATTGTTACTAGGAATATTTTTCATGCAATAACCTTGAAATAAAAATTTGCTTCATCCTTAATGACTATATTCATTATGGAAAAAATGCCCATGCAACATCTATAACATGAATTCATTCAATTTAACAAACAATGGTGTCCTAGATCTTCCATTTCATTTCTTATTGATATTAGTTGTTGAATTCAAAATTAGAGACAGCCTCCCCTCATTTCTCAATTGCAATGCTCCTCTTTTCACTCCAAAGACACTTTTTGACACATTGATCATGAAATTAACACATGTGGCTAAACAACCTAGTATATTGATTAAATCAAAAAAGTATAAACACCATTAAAACTCTAAATCTATTTAAATCTGTCACTCAAAGGAGTCATTCATAATAATTTGCGTTCTGTACAAATGTGAAATGTTTTCATTCTTAAATGACGAGTCATTCTAATCACCTTATGTAAATTAGGCTCCTTTTATTGTTACTAGGACTATTTTTCATCCAATAACCTTGAAATTAAAATTTGCTTCATCCTTAATGACTATATTCATTATGGAAAAAATGCCCATGGACCAACTATAACATGAATTCATTCAATTTAACAAACAATGGTGTCCTGCATCTTCAATTTCATTTCTTATGGATATTAGTTGTTGAATTCAAAATTAGAGACAGCCTCCCCTCAGTTTTCATTAGCAATGATCCTCTTTTGACTCCAAACACACTTTTTGACACATTGATCATGAAATTAACACATGTGGCTAAACAACCTAGTATATTGATTATATCAAATAAGTATAAAGACCATTAAAACTCTAAATCTATTTAAATCTGTCAATCAAAGGAGTCATTCATCATGGTTTGTATTTCGTACAAATGTGAACAGCTTTAATTCTTAAATCAGGAGTCATTCCAATCACCTTATGTGAATTAGGCTCTTGTTGTTACCAGGTCTATTTTTCCAGCAATAACGTTGAAATTAAATTTTGCATCATCATTAATGATTATTTTGTTATGAAAAAAGTGCCCCTGGACCATCTATAACATGAATTCATTCAACTTAACGAACAATGGAGTCCTTGATCTTGAATTTCATTTCGTATTGATATTAATTTTTGAATTCAAAATTAGAGAATGCGTCATATCTCTTCTCATTAGCAATGCTCCTCTTTTGACTACAAAAATACTTTTTGACACACTGATCATGAAAATAACACATGTGGCTAAACAACCTAGTATATTGATTAAATCAAACAAGTATAAAGACCATTAAAACTCTAAATCTATTTAAATCTGTCAATCAAAGGAGTCATTCATAATAATTTGCATTTTGTACAAATGTGAAATGCTTTAATTCTTAAATCATGAGACATTCTAATCACCTAATGTAAATTAGGCTCCTTTTATTGGTACTAGGAATATTTTTCATGCAATAACCTTGAAATTAAAAGTTGCTTCATCCTTAATGACTATATTCATTATGGAAAAAATGCCCATGGACCATCTATAACATGAATTCATTCAATTTAACAAACAATGGTGTCCTACATCTTCAATTTCATTTCTTATCGTTATTAATTGTTGAATTCAAAATTAGTGACAGCCTCCCATAATTTCTCATTAGCAATGCTCCTCTTTTGACTCCAAACACACTTTTTGACACATTGATGATGAAATTAACACATGTGGCTACACAACGTAGTATATTGATTAAATCAAACAAGTATAAAGACCATTAAAACTCTAAATCTATTGAAATCCGTCAATCTAAGGAGTCATTCATAATGATTTGCATTCTGTACAAATGTGAAATGGTTTAATTCTTAAATCACGAGACATTCTAATCACCTCATGTAAATTAGGCAGCTTTTATTGTTACTAGGAATATTTTTCATGCAATAACCTTGAAATTAAAATTTGCTTCATCCTTAATGACTATATTGATTGTGGAAAAAATGCCCATGGACCATCTATAACATGAATTCATTCAATTTAACAAACAATTGGGTCCTGGACCTTCAATTTCATTTCTTATTGATATTCATTGTTGAATTGAAAATTAGAGACAACATCCCATCATTTCTCATTAGCAATGCTCCTCTTTTGACTCCAAACACACCTTTTGACACTTTGATCATGAAATTAACACATCTAGCTAAACAACCTAGTATATTGATTAAATCAAACAAGTATAAAGACCATTAAAACTCTAAATCTATTTAAATACGTCAATCAAAGGAGTCATTCATCATAGTTTGTATTTCGTACAAATGTGAACAGCTTTAATTCTTAAATTAGGAGACATTCTAATCACCTCATGTGAATTAGGCTCCTCTTGTTGTTACCAGGACTATTTTTCAACCAATAATGTTGAAATTAAATTTTGCATCATCATTAATGATTATTTTGTTATGAAAAAAGTGACCATGGACCATCTATAACATGAATTCATTCAATTTAACAAACAATGGAGTCCTTGATCTTGAATTTCATTTCGTATTGATATTAATTGTTGAATTCAAAATTAGAGAATGCCTCACATCAATTCTGATTAGCAATGCTCCTCTTTTGACGCCAAAAACACTTTTTGACACACTGATCATGAAATTAACACATGTCGCTAAACAACCTAGTATACTGATTAAATAAAACAAGTATAAAGACCATTAAAACTCTAAATCTATTTAAATCCGTCAATCAAAGGAGTCATTCATAATGATTTGCATTTTGTACAAATGTGAAATTGTTTAATTCTTAAATCACGAGACATTCTAATCACCTCATTTAAATTAGGCTGCTTTTATTGTTACTAGGAATATTTATCATGGAATAACCTTGAAATTAAAATTTGCTTCATCCTAAATGACTATATTCATTATGGAAAAAATGCCCATGGACTTTCTATAACATGAATTCATTCAATTTAACAAACAATGGTGTCCTGGATCTTCAATTTCATTTCTTATTGATATTAATTGTTGAATTCAAAATTAGAGAATGCCTCACATCACTTCTCATTAGCAATGCTCCTCTTTTGACACCAAATACACTTTTTGACACATTGATCATGAAATTAACACATGTGGCTAAACTAATATTGACTAAATCAAACAAGTATAAAGACCATTAAAACTCTAAATATATTTAAATCTGTCACTCAAATTAGTCATTCATCATGGTTTGAATTCCGTACAAATGTGAACAAGTTTAATTCTTAAATCATGAGATATTATAACCACCTCATGTGAATTAGGCTCCTCTTATTGTTACCTGGACTATTTTCATGCAATAACCTTGAAAGAAAAATTTGCTTCATCATTAATGATTATTTTGTTATGAAAAAAATGCCCATGAACCATCTATATCATGAATTCATTCAATTTAACAAAAAATGCAGTCCTTGATCTTCAATTTCATTTCTTATCGATATTAATTGTCGAATTCAAAATTATAGACTGTCTCCCATCATTTCTCATTAGCAATGCTCCTCTTTTGACTCCAAACACACTTTTTGACACATTAATCATGAAATTAACACATGTAGCTAAACAACAAAGTATATTGATTAAATGAAACAAGTATAAAGACCATTAAAACTCTGAGTCCATTAAAATCCGTCAAGCAAAGGAGTCATTCATCATGGTTTGTATTCCGTTCAAATGTGAAATGGTTTAATTCTTAACTCACGAGGTATTCTAATCACTTCATGTAAATTAGGCTGCTTTTATTGTTACTAGGAATATTTTTCATGCAATAACCTTGAAATTAAAACTTGCTTCATCCTTAATGACTATATTCATTATGGGAAAAATGCCCATGGACCATCTATAACATGAATTCATTCAATTTCACAAACAATGGTGTCCTGGATCTTCAATTTCATTTCTTATGGATATTAATTGTTGAATTCAAAATTAGAGACAGCCTCCCCTCATTTCTCAATTGCAATGCTCCTCTTTTGACTCCAAACACACTTTTTGACACATTGATCATGAAATTAACACATGTGGCTAAACAACCTAGTATATTGATTAAATCAAAAAAGTATAAAGACCATTAAAACTCTAAATCTATTTAAATCTATCAACCAAAGGAGTCATTCATAATAATTTGCATTTTGTACAAATGTGAAATGTTTTAATTGTTAAATCACGAGTCATTCAAATCACCTCATGTAAATTAGGCTGCTTTTATTGTTACTAGGAATATTTTTCATGCAATAACCACGAAATTAAAATTTGCTTCATCCTTAATGACTATATTCATAATGGAAAAAATGCCCATGGACCATCTATAACATGAATTCATTCAATTTAACAAACAATGGTGTCCTACATCTTCAATTTCATTTCTTATCGTTATTAATTGTTGAATTCAAAATTAGAGACAGCCTCCCATCATTTCTCATTATCAATGCTCCTCTTTTGACTCCAAACACACTTTTTGACACATTGATGATGAAATTAACACATGTGGCTAAACAATGTAGTATGTTGATTAAATCAAACAAGTATAAAGACCATTAAAACTCTAAATCTATTGAAATCTGTCAATCTAAGGAGTCATTCATAATGATTTGCATTCTGTACAAATGTGAAATGTTTTAATTCTTAAATCACGAGACATTCTAATCACCTCATGTAAATTAGGCTGCTTTTATTGTTACTAGGAATATTTATCATGCAATAACCTTGAAATTAAAATTTGCTTCATCCTAAATGACTATATTCATTATGGAAAATATGCCTATGGACCATCTATAACATGAATTCAATCGATTTAACAAACAATGGTGTCCTGGACCTTCAATTTCATTTCTTATTGATATTAATTGTTGAATTCAAAATTAAAGACAACATCCCATCATTTCTCATTAGCAATACTCCGCTTTTGACTCCAAACACACCTTTTGACACATTGATCATGAAATTAACACATATAGCTAAACAACCTAGTATATTGATTAAATCAAACAAGTATAAAGACCATTAAAACTCTAAATCTATTTAAATTCGTCAATCAAAGGAGTCATTCATCATGGTTTGTATTTCGTACAAATGTGAACAAGTTTAATTCTTAAATCATGAGACATTATAACCACCTCATGTGAATTATGCTCCTCTTATTGTTACCTGGACTATTTTAATGCAATAACTATGAAATAAAATTTTGCTTCATCATTAATGATTATTTTGTTATGAAAAGAATGCCCGTGGACCATATATAACATGAATTCATTCAACTTAACAAACAATGCAGTCCTTGATCTTCAATTTCATTTCTTATCAATATTAATTGTTGAATTCAAAATCATAGACTTCCTCCCATCATTTCTCATTAGCAATGCTCCTCTTTTGACTACAAACACACTTTTTGACACATTGATCATGAAATTAACACATGTGGTTAAACAACCTACTATATTGATTAAATCAAGCAAGTATAAAGACGATTAAAAATCTAAATCTATTTAAATCCGTCAATCAAAGGAGTCATTCATAACCATTTGCATTCTCTACAAATGTGAAATGGTCTGATTCTTAAATCATGAGACATTCGAATCACCTCATGTAAATTAGGCTCATTTTATTGTTACTAGGAATATTTTTCATGCAATAACCTTGAAATTAAAATTTGCTTCATCCTTAATCACTATATTCATTAAGGAAAAAATGCCCATGGACCATTTATAACATGAATTCATTCAATTTAACAAACAATGGTGTCCTGGATCTTCAATTTCATTTGTTATTGATATTAATTGTTGAATTCAAAATTAGAGACAACCTCCCCTCATTTCTCAATTGCAATGCTCCTCTTTTGACTCCAAACACACTTTTTGACACATTGATGATGAAATTAACACATGTGGCTACTCCAGCTAGAATATTGATTAAATCAAACAAGTATAAAGATCATTAAAACTCTAAATCTATTTAAATCTGTCAATCAAAGGAGTCATTCATAATGATTTGCATTCTGTACAAATGTGAAATGTTTTAATTCTTAAATCACGAGACATTCTAATCACCTCACGTAAATTAGGCTCCTTTTATTGTTACTAGGACTATTTTTCATGCAATAACCTTGAAATTAAAATTTACTTCATCCTTAATGACTATATTGATTATGGAAAAAATGCCCATGGACCATCTATAACATGAATTCATTAAATTTAACAAACAATGGTGTCCTGGATCTGTAATTTCATTTCTTATTGATATTAATTGTTGAATTCAAAATTAGAGATAGCCTCCCCTCATTTGTCATTAGCAATGCTCCTTTTTTGACTCCAAAAACACTTTTTGACACACTGATCATGAAATTAACACATGTGGCTAAACAACCTAGTATATTGATTAAATCAAACAAGTATAAAGACCATTAAAACTCTAAATCTATTTAAATCCGTCAATCAAAGGAGTCATTCATCATGGTTTGTATTTCGTACAAATGTGAACAGCTTTAATTCTTAAATCAGGAGACATTCTAATAACCTCATGTGAATTAGGCTCCTCTTGTTGTTACCAGGACTATTTTTCAAGCAATAACGTTGAAATTAAATTTTGCATCATCATTAATGATTATTTTGTTATGAAAAAAGTGACCATGCACCATCTATAACATGAATTCATTCAATTTAACAAACAATGGAGTCCTTGATCTTCAATTTCATTTCGTATTGATATTAATTGTTGAATTCAAAATTAGAGAATCCCTCACATCAATTCTGATTAGCAATGCTCCTCTTTTGACGCCAAAAACACTTTTTGACACACTGATCATGAAATTAACACATGTGGCTAAACAACCTAGTATATTGATTAAATCAAACAAGTATAAAGACCATTAAAACTCTAAATCTATTTAAATCCGTCAATCAAAGGTGTCATTCATGATGATTTGCATTTTGTACAAATGTGAAATGGTTTAATTCTTAAATCACGAGACATTCTAATCACCTCATTTAAATTAGGCTGCTTTTATTGTTACTAGGAATATTTATCATGCAATAACCTTGAAATTAAAATTTGCTTCATCCTAAATGACTATATTCATTATGGAATAAATTCCCATGGAACATCTATAACATGAATTCATTCAATTTAACAGACAATGGTGTCCTGGATCTTCAATTTCATTTCTTATTGATATTAATTGTTGAATTCAAAATTAGAGAATGCCTCACATCACTTCTCATTAGCAATGCTCCTCTTTTGACACCAAATACACTTTTTGACACATTGATCATGAAATTAACACATGTGGCTACACAACCTAGTATATTGAGTAAATCAAACAAGTATAAAGACCATTAAAACTCTAAATCTATCTAAATCCGTCAATCAAATTAGTCATTAATCATGGTTTGAATTCCATACAAATGTGAACAAGTTTAATTCTTAAATTATGAGACATTATAACCACCTCATGTGAATTAGGCTCCTCTAATTGTTACCTGGACTATTTTCATGCAATAACCTTGAAATAAAAATTTGGTTCATCATTAATGATTATTTTGTTATGAAAACAATGCCCATGGACCATCTATGTTATGAATTCATTCAATTTAACAAAAAATGCAGTCCCTGATCTTCAATTTCATTTCTTATTGATATTAATTGTTGAATTCAAAATTATAGACTGTCTCCCATCATTTCTCATTAGCAATGCTCCTCTTTTGACTCCAAACACACTTTTTGACACATTAATCATGAAATTAACACATGTAGCTAAACAACCTAGTATATTGATTAAATCAAAGAAGTATAAAGACCATTAAAACTCTAAATCTATTGAAATCCGTCAATCTAAGGAGTCATTCATAATGATTTGCATTCTGTGCAAATGTGAAATGGTTTAATTCTTAAATCACGAGACATTCTAATCACCTTATGTAAATTAGGCTGCTTTTATTGTTACTAGGAATATTTATCTTGCAATAACCTTGAAATTAAGATTTGCTTCATCCTAAATGACTATATTCATTATGGAAAAAATGCCCATGGACCATCTATAACATGAATTCATTCAATTTAACAAACAATGGTGTCCTGGATCTTCAATTTCATTTGTTATTGATATTAATTGTTGAATTCAAAATTATAGACAGCCTCCCCTCATTTCTCATTAGCAATGCTCCTCTTTTGACTCCAAACACACTTTTTGACACATTGATGATGAAATTAACACATGTGGCTAAACAACGTAGTATATTGATTAAATCAAACAAGTATAAAGACCATTAAAACTCTAAATCTATTGAAATCCGTCAATCTAAGGAGTCATTCATAATGATTTGCATTCTGTACAAATGTGAAATGGTTTAATTCTTAAATCACGAGACATTCTAATCACCTCATGTAAATTAGGCTCCTTGTATTGTTATTAGGAATATTTTTCATGCAATAACCTTGAAATTAAAATTTGCTTCATCCTAAATGACTATATTCATTATGGAAAAAATGCCCATGGACCATCTATAACATGAATTCATTCAATTTAACAAACAATGGTGTCCTGCACCTTCAATTTTATTTCTTATTGATATTATTTGTTGAATTCAAAATTAGAGACAACATCCCATCATTTCTCATTAGCAATGCTCCTCTTTTGACTCCAAACACACCTTTTGACACATTGATCATGAAATTAACACATGTAGCTAAACAACCTAGTATATTGATTAAATCAAACAAGTATAAAGACCATTAAAACTCTAAATCTATTTAAAATTGTCAATCAAAGGAGTCATTCATCATGGTTTGTATTCCGTACAAATGTGAACAGGTTTAATTCTTAAATCATGAGACATTATAACCACCTCATGTGAATTAGGCTCCTCTTTTTGTTACCTGTACTATTTTCATGCAATAACCTTGAAATAAAATTTTGCATCATCATTAATGATTATTTTGTTATGAAAAGAATGCCCATGGACCATCTATAACATGAATTCATTCAATTTAACATACAATGCAGTCCTTGACCTTCAATTTCATTTCTTATCGATATTAATTGTTGAATTCAAAATTATAGACTGCCTCCCATCATTTCTCATTAGCAATGCTCCTCTTTTGACTACAAACACACTTTTTTACACATTGATCATGAAATTAACACATGTGGCTAAACAACCTACTATATTGATTAAATCAAACAAGTATAAAGACGATTAAATCTCTAAATCTCTATTTAAATTCGTCGATCAAAGGAGTCATTCATAACCATTTGCATTCTCTACAAATGTGAAATGGTCTAATTCTTAAATCACGAGACATTCGAATCACCTCATGTAAATTAGGCTCCTTTTATTGTTACTAGGAATATTTTTCATGCAATAACCTTGAAATTAAAATTTGCTTCATCCTTAATGACTATATTCATTAAGGAAAAAAATGCCCATGGACCATTTATAACATGAATTCATTCAATTTAACAAACAATGGTGTCCTGGATCTTCAATTTCATTTCTTATTGATATTAATTGTTGAATTCAAAATTAGAGACAATCTCCCCTCATTTCTCAATTGCAATGCTCCTCTTTTGACTCCAAACACACTTTTTGACATATTGATCAAGAAATTAACACATGTGGCTACACAACCTACTATATTGATTAAATCAAAACAAGTATAAAGACAATTAAA